>ML787333.1:455542-499863 GCA_009831015.1 Picea engelmannii | reverse complement strand
TAGAAGATCAGATCTCTGACATTTTCACGAAACCTCTTGGTAGAATAAAATTTACTAAGTTCAGAGATGAACTTGGTATCTGTTGTAATGTATTTTTGGATCATAGGGGGGAATGTTAGATAATCCAAAATACAATTATCATAATTTATAAAGTTAGAATAAAAAGATTATTAATTTAGAATATTAAATTAATAATCTAGAATATTTGTTAAATAAATGTAGAACTTTAGAGATACATTATTGTTGTAAAAGATATGACTCTAGAAAAGTGTCGTATCTTAGGCTCTAAATTAGGAGATTTGTTTTAAGATGGTTAAGATAGCATTTATTGTAAATGGACACTTGTTTATTTAATAAGTGATCCATATCTTGAGTTTGTTAGGACTTTTAGCCTATATATTGTTCATTGCAAGAGTATTGAGTTGTTGGATGTAAACTCTTGCAATGTATCTTATGTAATTTCTTTTCCTATTAATAAAATTGTATGTCTGAGGACACTTCGGCCATTATGTATGTCATAATCCCTATGCCCATTGATTTTCTACCCCAACCACTTCATCCACTTTACATGGATTAGAGATGGATCTCTTGGAAACTCTCCTTGACCTAGTGCAAGAACTACCCAATAGGACACCTCGTCAACCCTCCCATATTCAAGCTTGACAAGTCACATAGTGTCTTTGAGCAATTAATTGTTTGAGAAAATGATCTTTGATGCACATGCTTAGGTGGCTCATTTATTGATTGGATTCACTCATCACGATGTTATGACTTGAGATCCTTGGAGGGCATGCTCATTTGTCTTTGTAGGACCTAGTTGGTGGACAATTTTGGGAGAACAAGCCTAACTTGGGCTTCCATGGGGCTGCAAGCCCACAGGTTGGATGCCAAGGGCCCATATGCCGAATAAATAAGATCAAACTTGAAAGGCCTTGAAGATTATGTGGACGATGTATCATATCCCCCACATGCCAAACGTTTTTCCTAGGAGAGGCAAAACGTCTCCTTTTTTAGCATGGCGTCATCTAGAGGGGTTAGGGTTTGGTGGTGATATAGCTACTCATTGACACATGGACATTTTGAGGAGAAGAAGGTCTTCACCATGAGGAGATTGTCTAGATGTTTGACATGTGGCCTTTGGAGGCCTACCCATGCTTCTCCAACACCAACAACTTCTTCTAAGTGGCAAAACGTCCCCTAAAGGGGAGACACCCATGTAAAATTAGGGTTTTATTTATGAAAAAGTGAAACTTTAAATGAATTGTTTAATATTACTTTGTTAAAAGGAGAAATATTAGGGTTGTTGACCCCTAGTCTTGTGGTTTACCCCTTAATTTATGGACAAATCATTTTAGTGACATTTTGTATAAATAAGAGATCATAATATCTCATTTGGACATAACTCTCCCTCTTGTGAAATGAATTGGATCTGAAATTTTCGCTACACTCGTCTATATTTGTCTATTGTGCACTTGTTTATGGCTATCTCTTGTGAATGGTTTATGGAGGAGTGATGTGCTAGCCTTGGAGGAATGTTTTTTATCTTTTATGGTGGATTGTCTTAGCGTATTTCTTGATTTTGGTATGGTCTTTTACTCTTATGCTATCAATTTTTTCAAGTCAATGATTGTTGTACTAGGAGCTAAGTGGGAAGTAAGAGTATTTGCACCCCCACTCTTGTCTCCATTATTTATTGCTTAAAATTCATTGATGTTGCAAGGGTTTGTTTGAGGAAGTAAGAGGATTTATACCCCTCATTTTCAAACCCTAAATAGAGATACTTGCCTTGGGAAGTAAGAGGATTTAGAACCCTAAGGAAGTAGCATCTCTAGTTCATCTATTTTGATTCCATTAACCCAATAGTAAAGAAACTATTCATCTATTTTTTGCATTGGAGATATAAAATCATTGCCTTGGGAAACATGAATTTTCGTCTTTTGAAAGATCTCTTGCTTGAAGTTGGTTTGCTACATTGAGAGGAGTCTTCCCCTACTAGGGCATCCTTTCTCTCCCACTACTTTCTTTCTTTTACAAACCATAACCTACAACCATTAGGGCTGATTTAACCTAGATAAACTACTAACCATAACTCCTAAACTAACCCTAGACTAGCTCCTAAATTTTGCTCATTTACTCTATTAACTAGGGTGCTTCTTTTGGGATAGTTCTTGGTACTTTTCCATGGTTAATTTTTCTGCTGCATTCCATTGAATGCTACAGCCATAAGGCTGAAATTTTCTGCAGAAAATACATGTTTACAACAACCATCTTCTCTTCTCTCTTAAGTGTCATTTTTCAGCCTATATTCATTGCTAATTTTGATGCTGATTCGCTTAACTAGTTTAGATCTTTGTATGCTGATTTAGATGTTTTATTTGCTGATATAAACTGTCATATACTGCTGCAAATTATGGACAACAAGAATAACTTGCTGATCCATACTAACATATATCATTGCAAATGGATTTTCTTGTGTCTCGGGCAGGTACAATCATCCAGAGAAGTACTATACTTGAATTACAAGGCATATCTTCCCACTTTTCACTCCATTTAGATTTGACCTCTAGGGGCTCCACTTCCATTTCTATCCATCCCCATCTCATTTTCCCTAGGGTCACCGGGATTGCCTCCCTAGAGTGACCTAGTCACCCTTGAAGTGAAATAACTACATTCTAGGGGCTCCACTTCCATTTCTATCCATCCCTATCTCATTTTCCCTAGGGTCACCGGGATTGCCTCCCTAGAGTGACCTAGTCACCCTTGAAGTGAAATAACTACATTGATGTGTAGAATTCTCAAGTTGTAGCACTTGATTTTGTGGTTGGGTCCGACTTTTCCCAACCTACAACTTCGCTATAAATAAAACCATTGAATACCACTATTTAAAAAACCATTGAATACCACTATTTAAAAAACCATTGAATACCACTGTTTATCAGCTTGGATACCTGGATAAATTTTGTTCAGCTTGGATACCTTGGATAAATTTTGTTTGTGAACATATCCAGATCCGGGACTCAACGGGTGTTTCAAGCCACCAGTGCACCCGAATATTCAGATCTTGGATACTTAGATGAATTTTGTTTGTGAACATATCCATATCCGGGACTCAACGGGTGTTTCAAGCCACCAGTGCACCCGAATATTCAGATCTTGGATACCTGGATGAATTTTGTTTGTGAACATATCCAAATCCGGGACTCAACAGGTGTTTCAAGCCACCAGTACACCCGAATATTCGGATTTCTGTTCAGTCTATTGTATCCATTGCCAAGTCATATGCTAAGTCACATGCTAACATCTCATCCTACATGGAATGTTGATTGCGTATTTCGAGAGTTAATTAGTAATAGGATTTTAAAATAAAACTTAAATAAGTGTTATGTGAACTATGTTGTATAACTTAAATCACAATATAATATGGATTGGTAAAATATTATAAACCAACTTAGTCAGGTTTACTCGATGAATGTGGTATATTTTCCCTCAACCATAAAAAAATACTGGTTGACACAATCCACCTTTTCTATTTCGACCCGTCCAAAACAAATTTAATCTCAAATGACAAATGATTTGATTTCAAATTTAATCAGTAAATCATTGAAACAAATTGATTTATGTGCGTTATAGACTGGTTGATTTATTTAAAAAAAAAAATCTGTAACAAATACTAATTTTGGTTTCCTTGATTATTTCTTGTAGATTTTTTTAGGTTAAGAAAATAAATCTTGCGAACCAGAATCATGAACAAAGACGGAAGATTGAAGAAGATTACTCATGTTCATGGATCAATAGGAGACAAGATACATTCCACATTCTGGATCAAATGCAACAGAGAATATTTTAATAGAAATTGCGGAGATTTTTGGCAATATTATAATTGAAATAATTGGAGACCTTCTAGGGTTTCGAATCCGATCAATCTTTTCCTGGATCGAGAAGTCTCTACCAATCTATGATCTTTCTAACTGCGTGCTATGGACGAATCTGAGGGGGTGAAAACCCCCTCATATCGAAATGTGGTCGCTTTCAATCCAACTGGTGCTTCAAGCTCTCGACTGCCTTTTAATCCGCCGCCACAATTGAAGGAAAAATTTATGAGGATGAATTGAACAAAGGTAATGCGATGGAAGTCGAAGCTGAATCCTCCCATCCAAAAATGATTCACGTGTGGAAACGAGGCATGTGCATCCCTCAAGCCCCTACGACACCATGGTTTGTCGTTAGCTCAATACATTCAATATATGAAATATCATGCATTAATAGGTAAGTTCCTAGGGATATGGCCCTCTGAAGGAGATTTAATCAAATGGATCAACCCTTGGAAACCCAAGGGGCACTATGATCTGCAACTAGGGTTTAAGGGTTTTTTTACTGCAGTTTTTCACAACCGAGAGGATAAAGATTGTATATTTGAAAATGGTCCATATTTCTTTAAGTCTGCTGGTCTATATTTAAGATTCTGGACGCAGCGCTTTAGCCTAAAAATAGAGGATTTCTATTATGCCCCGGTGTGGATCATACTGTATTCTCTCCTGCAAGAGTTTTGGCTTGGTGAAATCTTAGTTGGGATTGGTAATACCGTTGGGATCTATGTAAAATTCATGGGAGCAATGCACCAACAACGTTACACTTCATATTCCCGGATTTCCATGTACATGAATATCTCAAAGCCTTTTCCAGGATCCATAAGCCTGTACTATCATGATGAAATATGGACTCAAATCAATGACTATGAGCATATTCCATTCCGATGTTGTAAATGTCATGAACATAGCCACTTATTTAGGGACTGCCCTCTTAATTCTCCCCAAGGTTCGACAGTAGGAGCCCCTGATAAATCTAAAGATGGTTTCACTCAAGTGTAGGGAAGAAGACGACAAACTTAGAAAAAACCTACCCCTAATCTAGCCAAGCAACCATCCACAATCGATTCCTTCGAAATCCTAAACTAACTTCCAGACTCTCATATTGTAGAAGATCCACATCAATTCCCAGACGGGCAGTGCACTAAAGGCAAGGTTAAGAAGATTTTGGAGCTTATCCTGGAACATATCATTCCATCTGAAAACAAATCCTCTTTGGAAGACAATCAAACCACAAACGCTGGAGGAGATATGGAAATGGTTTTGGATGACCAAGAATTGGAAGAAATAGATTTGGAAAGGATGGATGAAACATATCATGAGCAAGAGTTGCAATCCATTCCCCCTGAGCAGTTACAAAATGTTCACAAAGTGTACCTTAAATCTACAATGGGAACACCTATTGATCTAGAGGGATTCTTGGTATTCATACAGATCCTAGGAAGGAAATTCATAAATCACCAAAAGAAGGAAAAATAAGAGGTAGAAAATAAACCCAACAACTCATCAAGGAGGTAGGTGGTTTCATGATTAACTCAGGTCAAATCCATAATCTCATTGAGGGCTTCTCTCACTCTCCTCCTCCACCTTCCTCATGACGATCATCTCGTGAAATGTTAGAGGGATTAATGGGAGAACCAAGCAACAGATTCTCCGAAACAATATCATAACAGAGAATCTTGATATCTTACTCTTGCAGGAAACAAAATGTGTAGATGCATCGGCGAACAACACTCTCTCGCAATGCTAGAGATAAAGTCAACATGTATACAACAATGAACAAGGAGCAACAAGAGGTATTTCCATTTTGTTTACCACGATCATTTTCGATAATTTCTTCTCTACAAGCTAGACCATCATTGCTCACTTTCGCGCAATTGGTTCAAACAAGGAGGGGGTCATCACCAATGCCTATGGTCCACATACATCGCCAGAAAATGCCATCTTCCTTAATAGTTTTTAGATCTAGGAACTTTGGTGGGTCAACGAAGGTGGATACTAGGAGGAGATTTCAATATCATACTCTCTTTTGAGGAAAAGCAAGGCAAAATTCGAAGGCTAGATAGTGACAATGAAAGCTTCCAAACCATAATTGATGCCCTTCATATAATCAATATAATAAAGACTATAAATGGAAACCACACTTGGTCAAACCAGTGGTTTTTCTCCCAACAAGTCTCCCGCAAGCTTGATAGATTCCTAATTTTGGAGTCCTTAATGATGGAAGGTCTTCCTATGGAAGCCAACATTCTACCTCGCTCAGGATTTGATCACTGGTCGATTTAATTCTGGATGGACCTAGCTAGTTTTCCTCGCCGCAAACTATTCAGGTTCGAGAAGTTTTGGCTCTTAAATATAGAGTTCCAATCAAATGCTCCTATATGGTGGGTTGAAGCGGGGATTTTGCATAGAACCCTTATGTACAGATTTCAACAAAAATTAAAAAACTTCAAGCAACGCCTCCAGGATTGGAACAAAAATGTCTTGGGTGATATTTTTTAAGCCCAAAGGTCCCTGGAACAACATATGGAGGAAATTTAGTTGCAATTCTTATCTCAGAGCAACTTTGATTCCCTTCTCGCTGAGGATCATCACCCGAGACAACAATTGGATGAGTGGTATGTGCAGGAAGAAATCCTCTGGCATCAAAGATCTAAAGTTCAATGGCTCAAAATGGGTGAGAGGAACTCTAAATTCTTTCCCCGATCTATGATCCACCAAAGACATGTCAATCATATCACCAAATTGGAAAATGAACAGGGGCAACCGATAATGGATCATGATGGTATGGAAAAGGAGCTAGTAAAGTTTTACAAATATCTCCTCATGGAACCGTGTCCAGATAGATCCTCTACCATTGATAAAATAACGCAACACATTCCTCCTCTAGTCACACAGGAACAAAATGAGGTGGTTCTCATACCAATCAAAATTGAGGAGGTGGATTGGGCTATCAAGGACATGCCAACAGGAAAATTTATGGGACCAGATGACTTCACAACTGATTTTTTCCATCATTGCTGACCTATGGTCCGAGAGGAAGTTTGGAAATTGGTCAAGGATTCTGACATTTCTTGTGGCGTCCTCCCAACTTTCAATGCAACTTTACTTACTTTAATTCCTAAGGAGGAGAGAGTAACTAATTCAAAGTAGTTCCAACCAATTTCTCTTTGTAAGGTCATCTACAAGATCATAACCAAGGTAATGGATCTTAGACTTAAACCTCTTCTCCCCTTCGTCATTTCCAAAGAGCAATATGGGTATGTAGAGGGGCAACAAATTCTTGATAGTGTCATTTTATCTCATGAAGTAATTCATTCCTTAAAGTCCTCCCGCATCCCTGACATGATCATCAAGATAGATCTCTCAAAATTCTTTGACAAGCTTAGCTGACAATACATGAAGTCTCTTATCTTAGGTTTGAGTTTTTCTAATGATTGGGTCGATTGGGTCCTCAGCCTCAGCTCATCTGCTTTCTTCTCTATCCTGGTCAATGAGAGCCCCTCTCAAACTTTCACACCTTCCATAGGTATTCGTCAAGGGTATCCCCTCTCCCCCTTCATTTTTGCCGTAATGGTTGAAGGTCTAAGCCGTTACATAGGCTTCCATTGCCGATGACTCTCTTCATAGCTTTCCATTGCATGGTATTCAACCTTCTGTCCCCCACGGTCAATTTGTCGATGACACCATGATGATGGGATCACCTAATGCTAGAGAAGCTCTTAAAAATCTGCAACAACCTCACCAATTTTAGTGAAGCCTCTGGAATGTCTTACAACACTGACAAATCACAAATCTTCTTTTTCAATACTCCGACAACCATCCAAAATCACATCTCTCACATTCTTGGCTTCTCACGGAGTTCCCTTCCTTCCAAATATTAGGGCATCCCCCTCATCGACAATACCCTTCAAAATAGTTCCTGGGAACCCCTCATTAATTCCCTGAACCATCGTCTTAACTCTTGGAATTTCCATTCTCTCAATCTGGCTAGTCGTTTAGTGCTTTTGAAATTGGTCCTTCAAGCCATTCCTGTCTATATTTTTTGGCTCTTGTTGCCCCAAAAATTGTCCTTAAAAACATATGCAACATACAAAGATGTTTCCTCTGGCAAGGGAAAAATGAAGGATACAAATGGGTCGTGGTAAGTTGGGAATCTCTTTGCAAACCAAAGATTTCTGGTGGCTTAGGTCTAAGAGACCCCTAAATTCTCAATGAAATTATGGGAGCCAAAATTTGGTGGCACTGGTTAAAACATCCAGAGGATCTACGGGGTCGCTTTTGGTGCATAAAATATACACCTCACACATAAGAGACAAATCTCATTAGAAGAAATGTTGAGCATAGTGGCTCTCTAATTTGGAATGTCGCTTGGCAAATCACACCATAATCCAAGAGAATGTTTTTTGAGAGATTTAATCTTGGTCAAAAAATGCCAGGAAGCCCTCTTTTGGTCAGAATCTTGGCAAAAAATGCAACCACTCCATGATAAAAATGCTTTGCAAGAAATTCACACTCTTATGCAAAACAATAGAAGTATTAAAGTCACCGAATTTTGGAAGGACACATCACACTATCAACGATGGCGAAATTGGAAGATCTCCCATAAGGATCTTAATTTACCTCCGGACTGCAACCTGGGGTTGTTGTAGGATGAAGCTTCTCTTAGGAGGATTTGAATCAAACATGGACCAGACATCCTATTCTGGGGTCATTCCTCCAAAGGAACTTCTCCATTAGAGAAGCTTATGCCCTCAAAGCTAACTACCATCTGCAACCCAAAGAGAGGATATGGCACACTATTTGGAAGACAAACTTATGGCCCAAGGTAAGTATATTCCTATGGTTGCTAATGCAAAATTGTATCCTCACTTGGGACAATTTCAGGAAGTGTGGATTTATTGATCCTTTGGTCTGCCTCCTTTGTTCTCTCTAAGAGGAATCTTCTAAATCAGTGCCCCTTCAGCTCTATAATATGGGACCATATCGCCCAAGCCATGAGAACAATTGAATGACACCGTGAAAACATTTTCACAACCATAGAAAGTTGTAGGTCCTTAGCTTTTCAAAGCCCAATCCTAAATCAAATTTGGCAATTGCTTCCTAGTTTTGTGGTTTGGCAGATTTGGAAGAAAAGGTATCGTTGAATTTTTCACTCCAAACATTCCTCAGAATCCTTGACTTGGTCCATAATCCAGAGAAACATTCATGAAACTATCATATCTCAAAAATGGTCAAAAGATGATTTGTCTTGTGAGCCTAATGAAAGAGCAATTGTCTCTGATTGGAATCTTAACCTCAATAAAATACTGATCACTTCCACTGGTCATCGTCCCACTATGAATAGCCCCATCTCCTAGGAGACACCACCTTCATGATTTTTCAATTTGAACTTTGATGGGGCCTCTAAAGGTAAGCCATGTCTAGCATGATTTGGAGTGGTTTTCAGGGATGATAACAGGTTCATTTGCCACATTCTGGCAGGTAGTTTGGGTCACGATTCAAATAATTTAGGAGATGTAATCAAAAGCCTCATTTTATTCTTGACCTGCGATTTTCAGTCTCGAGCTTTTCTGGGCAAGTGTTATGTTTCTTACTTCCTGGTAGGATGCATAGAGAAAGAGCTAGGGTTTCCAGGGGGTCTGGCACCTTTCATCACTTCTTCAGACACCAACACAATCTTTCTCTTTCCTCCCATGACTCGGGTTCCTCTCACCTTGCCCAGGAGCACTCTGATGAAGAGTGAAATTCTACTGGTAATTCTCATGGTGAAACCAGATGGGGTTACGTAGGTGAATATGCTCGTGTGTATCTCACACATGGTTAATTGATTCATACATTTACATAGGGTGCATTTATTCAACTCTTGTTTGACTTGAACACTGCATTAGCTACTCAACCTTCTGCATGGATGACTATGCTCATCCCAGTGACATTGACTATCCCTTGAATTTAATTATTTGTTTTTTTAGTAGGGAATGGGCACCATAAGATTATTAAAAATATAGATTATGTAATTATTTATCAAAGCTAGAAACATTTATGTATATTTTGTTAGTTATAATAGCACATTGTTTTCACTTTAATTTTGTCACCTTATGCCAAGTTATGGGTTTTTCTTCTCAAAGAAATTTACATTTCTCCCAAATTTCCTAACACTTAAGATTGTTGGAAAATTAGGGAATCGTATAAGTAATTAACTGTGAATTCTGAGGGAGAAATATGGTGTTGATAGACATTGTTACAACATTGAAGCAAAAGTGAGGATACTCAACATTTATGGAAAAATGTATGATAATGATAAACCAATCCATAAGATCATTTATATATACATGAAATTTTAACTAACTCCCACAAAATGAGGAAGATTTAGTCCACTTTTATCACCTTAGGTGCACCATAGATCCCTATTTCATGCCTCCACATGTGCACGAGTTAACTTGGTAGATATCACCTCTAGTCATTTTGTCTGATTAATCGACCACTTGGTTGACCTACCTATTGGCCTTTTATTGCCACAAAAATGACATTGTTCAACTCCAGAATCTCTAGAGTTAGGAAGATATTTCTATTCTATCAACACTCCCATCATCATAATTCTTAGGGGATTCGGGGAGTGCAATTATATCTACATGCCCCCATAATTTCTACTTCCTAAATCCTAAGCATAGGTCAAAGTTCCACATACTCATCTTTTGTCAACGATTTCGTACAAATATCAACAATATGATAATTTTTCTTGCAATAAACATGAGACACAACTTTGTCCTGTACCAACTATCTCAAATAATGAGCTTGAAGCTACAAATGCTTCATTTTACCATGAGAAATAGGGTTATCAACTACTTGTATTTCACTTTGAGTATTACAATTTATAATTGACATTTAAAAAGGAACCCTGAGAACACCCATCGGGTTGCAAGTACACAATCCTTTTATGCCAACATTAATGACACCTATATATTGAAACTCTATGGTTGATAAAGAAATAACCTTCTGCTTCTTACGAGACTACACTATGGGTCCAAATCCAAGATGAAACACATAGGATGAAGTTTATTTCTTTTCATATCCATCTGTACCTCAATTTGAATCAGTATGAGAGACCAACTGGTTTTCATTATGATTGCAATACCTTATACCAACCATATATGTATCCTTGATATAGTGAAAAATTCTCTTTTTGTCCTTAAAATGGATCTCTTTCAGATCTTGCATGAACCTGGAGACCACATTAACAACAAAGGAAATATTAGGTTGAATGTGAGGAGATGAGGAAATCACATTAGAAATGAATATAACACATAAGCGCATAAGAATCATAGTTTACGAAAAACAAAGATACGATTGTGCAACTCACTAGGAAGGGTTCACTTGATCATTATTGTTCGGTAAAAAGAATCACCTTACCTCGATATTCAAATGCCACGAGAGCACGAAGGTAGTTGACATAGGATAATAATACTAACTAGCACTTATGGAGGAGATCTCGATGCAATTATTTTCCAGAAAAGGAAATCAAATTGCAGATTATAAGGCCACCAAATCGTAAAATGTGGGCTCACATCATTGATGAAGTGGGAGCTCGTGAAGGAGCAGTCCAATTCACTTATAAAAGAATATAGGTTTGTATTAAAGAGTGGGGGGTCTGGACGAGGAGAAAGAGAACTCACGCTACCATGGGATTTTCTTTTTGAAATTATAGTCATAGGAGGAATTTGGACAACAAAGAGACAAATTTCTCTTGCTTTATGCCTTAGAATTCTTTCTGATAAAAGGAAACCAATGATTGAATTTTGATTTGGTATTTCTATTCAGACTCAATTTACATACCTGTTTTATTTTGTGGTTTTGAAATTTATATCGGAACTCGTTATTTTTATCACTTCTAATTAAATCTTTTGAAACTCCATTTTATTGGCATATTGTGTTGAGTGAAGTAGAATTGATGGTGTTGCCTTTCTGTTAAAAAAATGTTATTTCTTTCACTGAAATGTTATGAAATCTACTTTCATGATTATGCATTATGTTAATTAACCAAATATCAAATAAGGAAACATCATTATTATTGAAGATTGCTTTTATGATTTATGATAATTGATGTGTGTACTTTGTCAGATGATGAGTCTCTCGTCAATTCCTTCTAAGTGGCTTATCATTAATAATCCTTTCCTCTATTTGATATTCATTTCCTATTAATTTGTAAGGTACCATATGTAATGTAATATGTAGAAACTAAAATATTCATCCTAATACCAATGGAACAACAAAATATTGAGAATAACAACACCAACAATAATACCATTATTGAAAGAAAACAATGTTCACTTGCCTCTTCGAGGGGGAAACCTCCAACAAAGCAGTGCTTTATTACAATGATTCTCAAGATAAATATTTCTCATGCCTCCTACTCTTATTTATACTAATTCTATCTTCTAAAGAACATTCTAGAGGAAGATCTTTATAGAAGTGGAAGCTTCTATTAGGTCTTGTTACATTGACTTGTTCACATTTATTAAATAGGCCTTATTAACTAAGTTTGGCTTTTATTACATGGAAAATATATTATTCTACCTACGTGAGTGGTTAGGGAGGTTAGGTCCCTAACATGCCCTCCCCCTTGAAGAATAACCTTGTCCTCAAGGTTTGAGATGAGGAATTTTTTGTAGAATGGTGGCCGACTCCCAGGTGGCATATTCTAGAGTTGTATCTTTCCACTAAACTAACACTTCCTTGATGGTGCGATGGCGAAGATGATGTTCTCACTGATCCAAGACAGCTTGTGGTTGCAACCAAATTGAACCTTCTTCATCCAACTCAGAGAGACTAGTTTGATTTTGGCACTTAGTTCCAATCACTTTCTTTAAGCATGAGACATGAAAAATAAGATGGAGCTTAGAATGACTGGGTAGAGCTAATTGGTAGGCCACGTGCCCCACTCGCTTGAGGACTGTATAAGGACCATAAAATTTGGGATCAAGTTTATAACAATGTTCAACTTTGAGTGAAGACTTCTTATAAGGTTGTATATGAAGAAACACTTGGTGTCCTTCAACGAATTGACGTTCAGAATGACCTTGATCTGTTTTTTCTTCATGTGATTCTGAGCCATGACTAAATTTTCTTTGAGGGTACAGAGAATGGTCTTTCAGACTGTAATATTTTTTCAACCTCCTGAACCTTCGAGACACTTGACATATATGAGAGAGCCGACAGTGGATTTTTTCCATAGATTGTTTCAAAAGGAGTCAAGCGAGTAGTTGTATGGTAAGATGTGTTGTACCACCATTCAACTAGGGGTAACCATTGATCCCAATGATTTTTTCTGTAGGATGAAAAACACCACAAATATGTTTCAAAACACTTGTTGACAAATTCAGTTTGACCATTAGTCTAGGGATGCTAGGTGGTGCTGAGATGCAATTGGGTTCTCTAGACTCTGAGAAATTCTTGCCAAAAATTGTTGGTGAAAGTTGGATCTCTATTAGAGACAACAAAATGAGGCATGCCATGAAGTTTGAAGATATTATCCATGAAAATTTGAACCACTGTGGATGCAGTGAATGGGTGTTGAAAAGCACACAAATAAGCATATTTGGAAACATGATCTACTACCACCATGATGACTGACTTATTGCCTGATTTAGGTAAGCCAACAATGAAGTCCATAGAAATATCCCTCCAAATAGCAAGGGGAATCAGAAGTTGTTGAAGTGTTCTTGTAGCTTTGATTGTTTCTCCCTTGTTGCGTTGACATACATCAAACTCTGCCACAAAGGTGTGGATTCCCTATTTCATACCATCCCAGAAAAAAGAATGTTTGATTCGTTCATAGGTTTTGGTAAACCTGGAATGCCCAGCTGTGGGTGAAGTATGAAACTCAGAAAGGACTGTGGATTTAAGTTGTGACTATTTTCTTAAATACAGATGGCCTTTGCAATGAATATCTTCATTGTGCCAAGAGTACCTTGGAGAAGATGGAGAATGGTGTTGCAAGTGTTGGATCAAGATATATAGTTTGGGCTCTTGCAACCATTCCTTACGAATAAATTGGAGCTCATCGATTCCTTTTTTGTTCTGTTTCTTTCCCAGGGGTTAGGGTTTACAGGGTTTCTACAGACAAGGGTTTACCCTGTGTTGTATATCTATGAAATAAATGTGGGTTTGAACAATAATACTCGGCCCAATATCACAGGGCACCAACAAAGGAGGCTCGATTTTACCCTTATCCATACTACCTGACTACCCAGGTACTAGAGAGTATATTCTCGAGTGTTGTTCTCAGTGTCACTATAACAGTCAATCAACTGATCAACTAATCTAGGGCTAGTTTCAGGAAACCTAGGGGGCTCTCGATATACCTGCAAGTACGTGGGAGTGATGGCCATGTACAGATTTTATCTGATGCGATACTACTTGAGGGGTACCAACAAGAGTTACATAGATTTCCAACAAGGTGAAACATTTGTTTCTAGATAGCCCCATGAAATCTTTTGTATGTAGTCTTCCCCACCATAGTTTTTCCTGTTGAGCGACATATCACTATGATTTAAAGACGCCAACAATACATGTCTCTACCCTAAAAAAAATTCCCACAGTTTTCGCAGAGGAAAGTGCTTTGATACCACTTGTAAGGTACAAGATGTAATGTAATATGAAAAGAAAAAAAATCAGTCAAATACCAATGGAGCAACAAAATATTGAGAATAAAAACACCAACATTAATACCTTTATTGAAAGAAAGCAATGTTCACTTGCCTCTTTGAGGGGGAAACCTCCAACAAAGCAGTGCTCTATTACAATAATTCCCAAGACAAATATTTCTCATGCCTCGTACTCTTATTTATACAAAATCTATCTTATAAAGAACATTCTATAGGAACATATTTCTAGATGAAAAAACTTCTATTAGGTATTCTTACATTTACTTGTTCACATTTATTAAATAGGACTTATTAACTAATGACGCAGACCCCCAACCTTACCTGGAGTCCACTGACCTCCCAGTCAAAGGATATTCGAATTTACAGGAGCTGGATCAACTCTCTAGGTCCCCCTAGACCTTTACTTTAGCTTTCCACGGGTTTTTTTCTCCAAATTCGGGCCAAAATGGCTCTCTGGTAGGCTCCTACTAGTTAGGCGTTGCCTCTGCATGGAACCGAGATTGAAACCGGAAGCTAACCCCTTTAACTCCGTCGAATTCAGTACTTCGGATCTATTGTGCTCCAGGAGCCTAAAAAATCAATACACATGATCCTCCTGAATGTCGGATCAATGAAGTGTCGAATCTCCGAAAGGATTGATAGTTGAGGGTGGTGGCAAGTGGACGACTGTGATTCCTTCGAGATTCTGGGCTCCAAAGAGTCTCCCATCTCCAAATCTTGAAACCCTCCAAATGTTGGATGATCAGGGTGGATCTCCACCCTCCACATATCCCCTCTAAGATGAACGACTTCGACTTGCTCCAACCTTCGGGCCTCCGGGAGCCTTGGCCCTCTACACCCCTTGAAACTTCCAAAGCTTCTACCTACCAAACCCTTCGACCTGCTAACAACTATCAATGTGATTGACGACCTAGATGGACTCCGAGACTCCGTGTCTCCGAGAGCCCTCACTCCTCTTGCCTCTATTCCTCCTTAACAACAAACCAACTAAGTACTAATGTAGCGCCACATGTCACCCCAATCCAATGGTCAGGATAAGATTTAGACCTCAAGGCCTTCAAAAGTCTTAGAACTTTGCAAACTTTACCTTAGGTTCCTCTGAAGTGCTCAAGTTCTGGAATACGTGATCAAACGACACATGTTCTCACGAGATATGATGACTAATAATGATTCGGGCCTATGGGGGATTGAGCTCCTTTGCACCTCGAATCCTCCGAACACCAAAGTGCAAAGAGATTTGACGCTTATACCCTGCAAAACTCTCGTAGATCTAATGATGGTCAGGTTTTCGACCAACTCTTTGTCTAATCTTAACCGTCTGTTTCTGTTCTTCGACAATCTTCCTCCCTTAGAAGATTTGAAAACAAAATCTTCCTGAACTTTGAAGATTTCAAAAATATTTCTCCTCGAAGCTTAAAGACTTAAAAGGTTTCGACCCTTTGATCTACTCCTTGAGGTGCTCCAACACTTAGCCTCTTTAAAGAGTTTCCTCTTATCTTAGAGGAATTTGACAACTCTAAAGAGTTCCAACCCTTTTGCACTCCTTGCAGGGAACTTTCAACATAAAACAATATACTCCGAGGAGTATATGCATGCACTCCTTGTGCGGCCTTTGAAACAATCCTCTATCTCTCCTAAGCTTCAACTTCCTTCTGAAGATACTCGGTCTGCACACTCCTTGTGCGGGCACTGTGTGCTCCTTGACCAAAGAATTCAGAAGAAAAATAATTGAAGCTTATGCTAAACTTGTAAGCTCATTCACAAAACACAAACCACATGAAACAGATGCATGAACAGGTAAACACATACTGTAAAGTGAACCCATTCAAGTGATTAACTCAGAGATAGATAAACACGCATTTGAAGAAAATGTCTCCTTCTCATATATTCAAGTAAAATATGTATATACAGAGTTCTTACAAAACCTTGTTGTGCTTCTTTTTACAATAGCTCTGGAACAACAAGATCTTCTCCAACAACAACTTCCTCTCAACAACTTTAGTCTCAACAAAAACAACCACAATAACAACCCTTACAAATGAATTAAGAAACACATTATATACACGAAGGGGATTCTCGAGCCTTCCCTCCTTTTGTACCTACTACTCTCCTATCATAATAAGTGAGCATTTACAAGAAGATACTAGATAAGCTCAAAATCTTTACAATACATCCATATATTAAAGAGATTACACCCTTCTAAGATTTCCTATGATGGCCTCAGCCTCCAAACATTTAAAGACCATTGATTACATTGGTTTTCAAAATTCAAAAAGTTTATCCCTCCTTTGGGAGTCTAATCGGATCCTAAGTGCGTTGGATGATGTGTTGTCCTCTATCCTATCCTCTTTTAATGCTGATGGTGATGCTCCTGCGTCATACTTCTCAGGACGAAAATTCATGGACTCCTGTCCATAAGCTCCTGCACTGTCTTTCCATGCTTCTGAATGTTTTCTCTAGTTACCCATCTGGCATCCTCTTCTGGATGGCCCTTCCACTTAACAAAATATTCAAAATATGTTTCCCTTCTGGTCTTCTTACCAATTCTTTGATCTAAGATCTTCTCCATCTATGGCTTTTCTGCTACAAGCATCTGTTGTCTCCAATGAATCTTCTCTTCTTGGTCCTCTGTTTCCCCTGTGTTTTCCATCCTGTAAGGATACATGTCTGCTATAGTGAAGATTGGTGATATGCCAATGTGTTCTGGTAGCTCGATTTCATAAGCATTTTCAAAAACAATTCTTAGGATCCTACAGGGTCATATATTTTTCATCTTCAGCTTGTTATATTTTCCCCGTGGGAATCTCTCCTTCCTCAAGTGTGCCAAACTTGATCTCCAACTTCAAAATTAGCTTCCCTTCTTTTCTTATCTTCTCTACTCTTGTATTTCTGATTTCTCTACTGTAGGTGTTCCTTGATTTGCTCATGCAATTCTTGCATCTCAACAACAAAATCTTCTGCTCCTATGCTTCAGAACTCACTCTGTCCCAAATCTCTCAATTCTTAAATTCCCCTTGGGTGCATTCCATACACAATATGGAATGGACTCTTCTAAGTGCTTCTATTTGGTGAATCATTATAGGTAAACTCTATCGGGGCTGAATTTGATCCCACTGACACTGATATGTAGTGACCAAAGTCCTCAACAAGTTCCCTAGAATTTTGTTTACCACCTCAATTTTCCCATCTATCTGAGGGTGATATGATGAACTGAAGGACAAATTTGTCCCCAAATTCTTCCACAATGTTCTCCAAAAGTTTCATACAAATTTTGTGTCTCTGTCTGAGACAATACTCTTGGGAAATCCATTTAAAATGACAATCTCCTTGAAAAACATGTTTTCTATATGAGTAGCATCACTGGTTTTTTGGCATGGTATGAAATGTGCCATTTTTTGAGAATTTATCCACCACTACAAATATGGAATCACTCCCTCTCTAGGTTCTTGGTAATCCCAACACAAAATCCATGATGATAGCATCTTAAGGCTTGTCTAGAATAGGAAATGGCTGATAAATATCAGTTCTACTGTCTTCCTTTTGCATACTGGCAAATTCTACATTTGTTTACAAACTTCTTTACTTCAGATCTCATACATGGCCAATAGTATGAGGAACTTAGTTGTGCATAAGTTTTGTCTTGGAAAAAATGTCCCGCTAGGCCTCCACTATGCTTCTCTTTCAACAAATTGTCTCTCATTGAGCATCTCGATATGCAGTTACACATTATTTTGGTCACCCCAATGATCCATTGACAAACATGTGTTCATGTTCCCAAAAAGAGTCTTTATTCATGAGGAAGGTGTCTGGATTTCTCTTCTAAAAAACCCTATTAAGGAAGGTCATTGCAGGCTACACTATATTCAGGGTGCGACGATGCGTGATCGTCACCCTCTGCTCTAAATATGGGCTGCGACGTCTCGCAGGCTACTCTACAGCTAAGGTGCGATGATATCAAAAGATTAAGGAAAGGTCAAGTTTCACAAAAGTTCTAGAAGGGGATCTTCTAGAAGATGAGGCGACGTCCGTATGGTTGGGATCTTACTTGCTTATCTGATTTGGTGGGATCATCCTAATCTCTTCAATCATCTCACTTTCCCTTATATAAAGAGGGATTTCTCATGGAAAAGGCTGAGGTTGATTCAAGCAAGATTAATATTTGAATAGGCTAAGAATTGGATGAGGAATTCTACTTCAGTTCATACTTGAGGGTTTCATTTCAGTTCATCAAGTCATTGTGGATCTTCTTCATTCAAGGTTGGAGCAAGTGTGTGTGTTGGAGAAAAGGGACATTGAAAGGGGACCTTATGACATCAAGGCTTTTGGTTTTAATATCCAATTTTACTTAATATGATACAACAATATGTTTATTTGCCATAAAACTATTCTTGTTTTATTGTATGATTCCTTGATCACATGCATAAGTTCTTGTTGAGTACATCGTGTTTCTTTCACTTTGGTTGGCTTTTGTTCCCTTGTAGATTAAATATCACAAAAGCATTGAAGTGGAGCTAGGACGACAATGACAAGAGGAAGAAATATTTAAATGGTATGTTTCCCATCTCTTGTTAAATAGTGAACTCAATGATTAGAGCTTATGGAAAGCATCATGTTATGTTATGTTTTGTTCTAGATCTAGGTGGATCTAGGGAGATCTGTTTATGTCCACATTTACCGATTAATCCCATAACAAAATTGGCGACCATACTGGGGATACAACACTCTTTTTTGTTTTTTTACTGTCCATTTTCTTTTAGCTTTCCTTCTTTTGTTTGAATTCAGTCTCTGAGTATGTGGGTGATCCATCTAGTCTCTCTGGGTCTGAAAGTCCAGTTAGACTCTTTGTATTTTTTCCAAATTTTCCTTATTTACAAAGATCGTTGCACTGTACCCTATATACAACCAGCGATGACACTGTGACGTCTCATCCTGCTTGTGCAATCCAGTGCGGTGACATCGCACTGTGCCTTATTAGTAGCCTACAATGACCCTTTCTCATCGCACTGTGTCCTACTGCCAGCCTACGACGACTCCTGTAGGATTTTTTGGAGTGAGTCCATTTGTCTTTTTGCACCCATTGTTTCCTTAGTTTCCTGGGGTGGACTTCTGATACCCATGATTGATTGATTCCTGAGTTTAAAGATTTCTTTTGATAGGTTTTCAATGATTGAAAGTCTTTCTTTACAAAATTTTTAAGTTTTTTTCTTTTTAGTCTTTGTTACAAGGATATAATCTTTGGATCTTGATCTGAGTGCTTGTTTGACAAAGAGTCTTTGATTTACTTTAGTTTTTGGATTGTTTTTGCTTTCCAGATTGTTTGTTGATTGAGAAATATTTTTGTTTACATTTGACAAAAAACTTTCGTATCTTTTTGTTTTTATCTACATTATCAATTTGGTTTGGGAATTGTGTTGTGAGTGTATTGATTTTCTTGGATAACATTTTCCTTTCATATTTATATCTCTGATTTGATTTGGGAAAGGAAGAATTGAAATCATCTATTCATTTTAGTAATCTCTCATAAGAAAAATTTTGCATTCATAATTTTTGTTTTTAAGAGAACATTGGAAATTTTTATAGTCCTTGATTAGTTGGAATTGTGTTCATTCAAGAAAACATAAATTATATTTCGTAGCATTTGTACTTCAAGAAAAATACCTTCTCCCTATTGTAATTAGTGTTCATTGAATCTAATAATTTCACATTCATTCTTCTTCCATTTTATTGGGTCAAGGTCTCAACATCATCAGTTTTATCTCCATCTCCCTTTTGAGTAAACAACATCTTTAAAATACAACGTAATTTAAAATTTATTAGTAACTTTTATTTTCTATAAATTCTCTTCAACAACATTAGCTAGGATAGTGCTTTGGAATAGGTTGTAAGACACACTCTCCAAAGCATAAAACACATTGTAGTATCTTGTGATAGGGAGAGTTCAAATCCAATTGCTACATTTTGTCTTGGGAAGCCCTTCTCACACAAAGGTCAAACCTGAGGTCGCATTAAGATTGGCATAGTTACTCACCCTGCTTTGTTGGTCCTGGTGTAGATATTTCACGTTTTATGGGGGTCGCTTGAAGGTATACCCATAATTATGAGTGGAATCATTTTGAGTTGATTTCGGGCTAGATACCCTTCCTTTGCGCGTGGATCAGACTGTCGATTATTTCCCCATGCATCATTGTTGTAGTTGGTAACCTTAGCAGCCTATCTCTTTAGGTTCTTTACTGTGGAGGGGCAAGTCTTCACGGTACCTAGAATCGACATTGGCCAAAATCACTTGAGATCCTTGGCGGGTATGCCGATGATTATGCATGGGAGCTTGCACCAAGGTGTAAGTCTGTTAAGTAGGTCGTCAATGTAACTTTTCCACCCGCTTTATCCCAACCCCTTCTTGTCTTGACTTTGCGACGTTGGATTTCACCACCAACTAATGACTTCGAAATAAGAATGTTTGTTTGCTTGGTTTGATTTCTAGATTATATTAGTGAATGTTGTTGTTTTCTCTAGTCGGCCATAGATTTTTTTTCGTTCTTTACTTAGTTCAGCCTATTAGCACTCCAGGGAAATCTCCTAGGTTATATCTCAGAGATGCCTGGTAACTTAACCTTTTTGTAACTATTTTCTCAATAATGGGTGTGGGTTTGGATCAAGATGAATATCTTAAATCATTGGATTGTATCTTCAATAAAGTCTAGCTATATTCATGCAATACAAAGCCTTCAAGAGCTATTATCAGATAGGTTTGTAAATCAAATGGATAAGAAAACCAATCAATTAACCAGAACATACATAGGAAATATATATGATGGGTCAACAAACTAGCGAAGGATGCTTATGATTCTTGATTAACAACCAAAAGTAAGATGGCAGTTACCATGGGACCATTAAACATAGACAAAAGAATGATTTCAACTCATAGGCATACACAAAGATGAAAGAGAGTCTGACAATAACAAATGAAAGAAGCTTGCATGCTTAATATATTAAAGAAAGTGTATTTTTACAATAAAAATGGATTATAGAACTCAAAATCGAACCTGCTGTTCATAAAATGTTTTGGGATTTATAATCCTTTACAAACAGTTCCAAGATCCTAGATTACTGGATCAAATTTTGCCAAAAATAGAAAATCAATAACTGACCCAAGAAAGTAGATAAAGATCCTATAACCTAGGACAATTCAAATTATCGAATGATCTTTATGTTCTTCAGATTCTTTGACAGGTATAGTGAGCCTTCCGAGGCTACTGGATCTCATGCGATATGGGAGGAGTCGAACATGACACATGTTGATAGTTAAGCAGTCTTATATCCTTAAAAATAGCTAATCGTTGTTGACCTTTCTGTCTTGTAGAGCACCTCCAAAACCAAAATAAAATCTTGATAAGGATGTCATTAATTATCTTCCATCGATTGGAACCATTTCTGAGGCTTTTGAACAAGGAAAACTTGGACCTGTGCGAAAACATTAATTTTCTACCTTATCAGTGCTTTCGGTAGCTAGAGTAGATAGAATTCGGGCCAATTAGCTACTGAAAGTTTTGCTTTCAGTGGCTAATGAACAATCAATATGTTCACCTAATCCACCAAAACTTGAGATTATCAAAATTTCAAAAATACCCTTGTCTTAGCTCAAAAATGACTTAGGATAGATCTTTTTAGGCTTCTGCATCTTGCTCAAAAATTGTAGGGTTACTGGCTGCCTCTGGTTCATTGCACTGAAATGCTACCTCAAGGGTCTCAAGAGAAGCATGTGTCTGAGCCTGGTGTTTTGAAGACATAGATTGTTTCATCAAAGCCCTGACCTTTTTATTCAAGCCCTGAGCTACTATCCATAAGTTGTTGTAGTCTTTTACAATCTTGTCCTTCTTTTTCTTCTCCTTTATGCTTTCATGGGCTAATATTTCCAAGTATGAGTTGCTTTCTGCAAATTTCTTTGACGGGGTTTCATACCTGGTTTTTATTACCCTTTCTAGCACTTCTTTCTCGGCTAACTTCTTCTTAAGCTTCTTGATTTCCTTTGATTTACTCTGCTTCACTCGTTTTCTAGATGAGGCATTTGCAATTTGTGGTTCTTGTTCTTCTTGAGGTGTACGTGATGGAAGGTTCTCATAACTTGTTGTGTATATATCCACAAAAACAGAATTTTCACGCCCTGTGGTAACTGAATCCTTGTGCCCTGTTTCAATCTGCTGCTCTTCATCCTCCAATTCTGTGTAAGGAAGATTAAGAATGTTTTTGTTCACTAAGGATTCTTTGGCCTTTTCTTCTTCACTGTTCAAATTTAATTTCTTCTTAGTTTTTTCAAGCTTAGAGGAAGGAGAGAGTTGATTGACTGGGGCTGGAGAGATAGATCTCCTCCTCCTCTTTCCACTTTTGGGAGTGGAATACTTCTTGGAATGAGGACTCTTTTTTGCCTCTGGCTGAACCTCAATCTGGAAATCATTCTAGAACAAGAAGTAATTCCACTCTTTGCCTCTTCTTTGAAACAACTCACAAACCAAAAGTTTGAACAGACTATGGTGGGATAATCTACCTGCAACTTGATTAGGCTTGGCCTTGACTTGATGAGCCATTTTGGATAAACTTCTGTGGAGAAAATAGGGTAGATTGAGTGGGTTTCTACCAGTCAAATGATTTATAAGTTTAAAACGGTAAATCATCACCCTGTTGTATCGCCCTTCATAAGTTTCATAAACCATTATGGCTTTTAATAACTGCTGCCATTTCTCTTCAAGGAAAGACACAGGAATGCCTTTCTTCCATATCAAACCCTTGTGTTTTGGTTTCAAATAAGTCATGAATTCAACATTCTTAGTGACAAGAGTTTTAAACCATTTCTCTCCAGTCATGGGAAGCTCTATCACTTTAGCTATGAGGGCTTCATCTATCTCGAATTCATCTCGACCTATAATTTCCTTCTTTCCATCGAAATTGAGGGCAAAGGCCTCTGCCACCTGCTGATGAGAACTCTGTAATTTTTTGCAAAAATTATAACACCCCGCATCCCTGAACATTTGACATACCTCCGTGTGTGATTCCAGGTAATTGATGTCGTTGTGCTCTTTCCTCAGGGTTGACATTCCTTTTTTCATTTGCCACAATGTTTCCGCACACCTATGATCGAAGGAGAAGATTTCAGGGGAGATTTACACAACATAGAGTTATCAAAAGTCGGCTCGGCTGTGATAGAAATGAGAAAACTGGGGTGAGATTTAGAACATGGCACTGATTACAAGGGATGTGACAGAACGGTTGGTGATTTTCAACAGTAATGGTGGATAACTGTAATAATGGAGGGTACGTAAGCACATGGCTTAATGATATAATGATCTGGAAAGATTCGCTTATATCACACAGAGATCAGCTTCCGGTCGCAAACGGTTCGTTCTCTTGTCTTTTCGGCAGCTTATTGCAATCATAAAACGTCAAACCCGGCGGTTGAAACGTGTGATAGGACATGCTGACTCTTTCCCTGCTTCTACGATTTCAGTGGTTAAAATAGCCTTGGATTCCTTTGTTTAAGCTACCAAAATCTAAATCTTTCGGTGGCTAATGAACAATCGAAATGTTTTCCTAAGCCACCAAAACCTGAGATTTGAATTAGATCAAATAAAAACTGAACAAACGTTTATTTAAACTTTATTACATGTGTAAATCTTTGAGAAATGAGCTTTGAAAAATTTTAAAAGTACCCTTTTAAAAAACATCCTATCACCTAAAAAGAAAAATCTCAATTGATTTATTTGAGGAGATAACACAACCAACATCAGCCTTCACCGTTCACGTAGGATGCAAGGACTATGCCTGGAAGATCCGGAAGGTTACTGACCTTTGCTTCCTAATTCACCAGAAGTCTCTCCTAAGGGAGTAGTCAATAACAAAGTAGCATTTGAGGTTGGAAGCACACACTCTTTGGAAGGATTTCGAATTGTTTCAAACTCCTTAGAGGATTTTATACTCCATGTAAATCCAACATTGAGTGTTTTACGAAATCCACGTATGCTTCGACTGAACTCATCGGGATAAATTTTAGTTGATGAGAATTTTAAAGTACCTACTATACCTAACGCAAGATCTGGAGTAGAGTATCCACTTTTTCACTATGAATCATTTAGGACCCTGGCTCACACTGCTGGAACTTCCAATCCTAGTTCCATCCCTTTGAAAGTACGTGATCTGTATGGTAACCTAGGAGCGAGTCCTGGTCGACCTATGGCATCACAAGTGCCTGAGACATATGTTACCTATACGGTACCTTTAGACCATTTTAATGGTACTACCAGTAATGTCATCACCATTTCAGACCAAACGTTGATTAGTTCTCACTTAATTCCTACTCTCCAGATGGCCCATTCTACTATGGTCACACAAGCTACTATGATTCCTATCGGAAATGTGATTATCTCCCAAGATCTGATTGGGACACCACTTCCACCTAGACCAAATCCATCAATTCGCCCTAGGTATAGAGCTCTGAATACTTCCATTTCTATCCCCACCCAGGTTCCATCCGGAGGTTCTAGAATTTTTGTTCCTCCTGGGTATAATGTTGCTACTGGTTTTGTTCCTACACCTGCCTAGGTTCTCTTTGGAGGGCCTTATGTTCCTCCTCCATCTTTTCTTGGAGGATATATCCCTGGTGGCTCCAATCCACTTGGAGGCACCAATATTTTTGTCGCTTCTGGTTTTCATATTTCTGTGGGAGGTCAACCCCAAGTTGAGGGGCAACCTCAATTTGGGGGGCAACCTCAAATTTGGGCACAACCTCAAATTGGGGCAACCTCAAGTTGGAGTCCATAACCCAGTTTATGGACAAAACGTACCTGTGTTACCATATCAACCTTGGAATCTTCCTTTCCAAGGAAATCAACAACCGGTTGGGGGGAAACATCTTCAAGTTAATTCTTTTTTTCCTCCCAATTTCAGTCAATCGTACCCAGGTTCTATGAAACCTACTTGGGGTCCGAACTTTCAATCTAATGTTCTCGTCCAAGGGAACATACCTAATCAACCCAACCCCTTGGGATATTTATCTCAAAATCCTCCACAACCAAATCTGTCGGGACTGTCTAATTATTTGCAGACTGCTTACGGCCCCATTGGTATACCTATGGGACTTCCTCCCCAAAACTACCAGTTCCCACAAGTGAACATGCAACTGCATATTCTGGCCACCTTAGATTTACCGAATGTTTCTACGATCTTGAATGATCCTATTTTACACTCCCTCTATTGGCCTGTCATCCCAGCCAAACTACCGTTTGACATTCCTAAGTTTGACGGACGATCTAGAGGGGACACTAACAATCATGTTATGACTTTCCATATTTGGTGTTCGTCCAACTCATTGATGGATGACTCTATTCAATTGTGACTTTTCCAATGGACTCTCACGGGTTTGGCAACAAAGTGGTACATTGAGTTACTGTGAGGTTTCTTTAATGTCTTTAATACCCTAGCCATGGCTTTTCTAACACACTACCAATTGCTTATTCGTTATGAGACAAGAACCAAAATTTTGAGTTATTTTAAGCAATATTCTTCCACTCATATTTCTAATCACATCCATGAGTGGAGGAGGACAAGATAGTTAATCAAAGTTCCCCTTCCTAATCAACTGTTGGCTGAGTGGTTTACCAAATAAATCATTGGTCCTATTGCCTGTGACGTTTCCATGGGTGGTGTTGTCACTGAAGAGCAGGCGATTAGTCATGCTCAGTATCTAGATCTCATTTATTCACAAATGAGCACACTTTACGATCTAATCCCTGATGCTCCTCGCCCTTCCATGAATCCTACCTCGACACATCCCGCAACTTCTCATGCTGAGACTGAGTCCACACAAGCCAGTCACACTAATCCCAAATATAATAATCCTAATGAAAAAAATATTGCTGCCCCTACTCCTTCCACCAGTAAGACTGTTGAGGTTAATTTTGTTCAATCCACACCTGCCAGGAGAAAAAAAAGAAAAGAAAGGGAAGGGTAAGCATAAGGAGGATTGTTGGCCCTTGAACAAGTTTTGAGGAAACATTGGTCATGTTTGACCACTTTTGGGACTTCGATAGGTTGGTCAAAGATGGATTGCCCAGGCGGAGCAAAGATCGTGGGATCTCATTCGTTTTGCGGGCTTGTGGACCTAAAAAAGGGTTTTAAGGTTTATGTAACAGGTTAAGGGATGTTGGCCCATGGGTTTACCCATGATTAGGCCTTTTTGTAATTATACAAATAAGTAGCTAAGCGATGTAAGAAGTAGTTACTAGTCATTGATCAGCTTAGTGCATGACTAGTTGTCTTTATGTAAGAATGTGTTAGGAATTGTAGAGATAAGTGCAAGCGTTTTGTAAGTGCTTTGTGCAGACATATTGTGTAAGGCTTTGTGCTATCAAGGAGTTGGCTCTGTGCCTTGACCTGATTTTGAGGAAGGTGGATCTAGTGCGCTGTGCGCAGATCAACTGTCCAGTGTGAGGCTTGGCTCTGTGGCTTTGTGCATAGGAGCAGCAGCATGTAAGAGATTGTAGAATAAAGAAGAAGAAGAAGAAGTTGGTGGACATAGCCCCACACTGGGGTGAACCACCTATATCCCGCCTTGATGTGCTTTGTGCGATGTTGTTGATGTTGTTTATGCTATTTATCTATTAGTGTATTGATCTTTATATACGTTGGATGGATGTATGGATGCTTAGTGCTATATTTATGGTAAATGAATGCTAGATATGATCTAATTCTATGTTCTAAGTGATGGGAAGTACTTGATCTTTATTGTTACTGCGATGATCTGTATTAAGGGTTTAATATGCAATGTGAATGAAATTGAAGAACTAATGCATATTGTTGTTTAAGTGTTATGTTAAGTGTTGTAATAACAGATATGTGTCCCAGCCTAGTTGTAGACATATGAGTCCTGCAACCCCCCCTTCCTCTACCTTGGGTGAGACTTCATCTGCTTCGCAGGTGTTGCCGAAAGGGATGGTAGTTATGGTTTTTTTGGTGTGTTATTGAAGCATTGAACCCTAGGTCTGCTCATGTGCCAACAAGGACAAGAATAATAATCAAAAAATTGAAAATCCCAAAACATATCCTGATGATGATAAGGATAAGCACAAACCTCAATATCCTTTCCATATTTGTGGTGGAAATCACTACACGAAATATTTTCCACGATGCACCGAGGTTACTAAGTTCATCCAAGGGACCAGGAAGCTTCCTACACCTGTCATTTTGTCACAACCTTTCCCTTCTCAAAAATAAGCCCAATTGGTCATTCATGATCAAGCCTCTCCTTCTACCACTTCTTATGTCTTTATGTGTACTGGTGACTCTAAGAAGAATGAATTTGCAGTCGCAACTTGGGCCAAAGACTATTCTCTGTCAAAGGATAAGGTTGATTATTTACCACCTTCATTGGTTCAACCTCCTCCCTCAACTCCACCCCCAAACGGTCCTCTTCATCTCGAACGACCGGGTCTTGATACATTCCTTCGCCCTCCTCCCAAGTGCGTTGTTCAAAATTCTGCATTCAACCCTCACGCACATGCTGCACAAAACTACAGTGTTGTAGAAGACCTTGCGCAAAGACCCTCCGCAATGTCAGCTCTCGAAGTCCTTCAAATTTGTCCCGCTCAATGGAAGGCACAATTAAAGGCCATTGGTGGAATTGATCCCACATATACTAATCTGATAATCTTTGACATGGAAGATCATGTTCCAAGGATCCCTCCTTAGTTATAATTTTATATCCAAGTTGTTGTTGAAAACAACAATATCAGTAGAACTGTTATTGATGAAGGAGACTTAGCTTGCGTTATGTCTGTTACTTGTTGGAAAGACATTGGATCTCCTACCCTCACTAAATCACACAATACACTTAAGGCCTTCAATAGTACATGTTTCAAACCTTATGGTGTTCTCCCCTTGTTGTCTATTATGTTGGAAGGTAAATCGGTCAATGTTGAGGTTGAGGTCTTTGATGCACCTCTTGATTATAATATTTTACTTGGACATATTTGGATTGATTCCATGCATGCAGTTGTGTCTACCCTTTTCCGTGTGTTACATTTCCTGCACCAAGGAAAGATCGTCACTATTGACCAAATGGCCTTCTTTAATGATGATTCTCATACTAGCAACGCCCCCTTTATCTCGAAGACACCTCCTAGTTACGAGAATGTCAACGTGGGTATGTTAAAATATTCCACCTTGATGGGTACATCTCCAATCCCACCACCCGATATTCCACCTCCTTTTGTTGCCTCTATTAACATGATATCTACCACTGCTCGTGAAACCCCTGCATCATATGATCTATGGATAGTACCTAGCCCTGGTGACCATCTTCGTTATGGAAACCAAATGCCCTTAAGTCCGATCGAATCCTCTTATCAAGATATCAATTGACAACCCCCTCTCCTTCTCTCTGTGATTCATCTCCTGATCCGTTTCACGTGATATTTCCTACCGATGATATGATCATGTCATTCATGTCTATGGAAGACACTCCATGGGATGATGGGCATCATCACTCCATTATATTCCTAGAATGTGATAACATGGAGAGTTACCAACGGATTTCGACTCCGTCGATCGTTATAGTTATTTACCCTGTTCCTGAATCAACACACGATGTCTTGTATGGAGGCAACTTGAGTAACATTTCACCTACTGTCCCTCTAGACATATCGATTAAACCCAGAGTTGTGGAGAATGTTCATATCAGGGCCTCATGTTCTACTGATGAGGTCCACACTTATAAATCCCTTTTCCAAAAATTTCGTGACGTTTTTGCCTAGAGTTATGAAGAAATGCGAGGTATCGATCATGATATTGTTGTGCACGAGATTAAGACATATCTGGACTCTTAACCCGTCCGACAGAGACTTCACCCAGTACATCCACATAAAGTCGTTGCTATCAAGATTGAAGTTGAAAAACTTCTTAAAGTTGGCTTTGTCTATCCTATGGCTTTGATTGATTGGGTATCCAATCTCATTCTGATAAATAAGAAGCAAGGTACGATCCACGTCTGTGTATATTATAGGGATATAAATAAATCTTGTCCTAAGGAAAATTACCCAACCCCTTTCGTTGACTAGATCGTTGACGACTGTGCCGGAAGCAAAATCTTCTCCTTGATGGACGGTTTCTCTGGCTATAATCAAATTAATATTTTACTAGCCGATCAACACAAGACTGATTTTATTTTCCCTTGGGGAACCTTTTCATACCGAAAATTACCTTTTGGTCTAAAGAATGCTAGTGAAACCTTTCAGCGTGCTATGTATTACGCTTTCCATGATATAAAATAGACCGTACAACCCTATATTGATGATCTATCGGTGCATTCCATGCGTCGTCAAGATCACCCGATGCATTTACGGGCCATTTTCCTACGTTGTCGGTATTATCACATATGTTTGAACCCACACAAATGTGTCTTTTGTGTGGAGTCTAACTGAATTCTCAATTTCATTGTGTCTATACAAGAGATTCAAGTAGACCCTTTGAAGGTTGAGGCAATTCTTAATCTTCCTCCTTCTTCCACACTTCGCTAGCTCCAAAGTTTGCAAGGGAAGGCAAAAATTTTACGACGATTCATCCCCAATTACGTTGAATTAACGAAAGGATTTACCTAACTACTCAAGAAAGGTTACAACTTTGTATGGGACGACACTGCCGACAAATCCTTTCAAGCTTTGAAACTCTTTCTAATCCGTACACCACTACTATTTCCACCCAACTACAACCAAGATTACTTCCTCTATTTAGTGCTTCGGACTCTACCATTGCTATGGTCTTAGTCCAAGAGGATGATTACCACAATGAGCATGTGATATATTATTTGATTAGGAGTCTCACAACTACCGAAACCAAATACTTACATGTGGAGAAACTGGCCTTGGTAGATTTTCAAGTTGTCCAATGTTTTCGTCATTATATCTTATTACGCGGGACCACTATTATTTCTAATTGCAACCCCGTCCAACATATCCTTACTCGACAATTGTTGGGGGGCAAGTACTCCAAATGGATTTTTATTCTCCAGGATTTTGACTTGGAATTTGAACGTGCTAATTCAAATAAATCCTTGGTTTTTTCCGAATTGATATGTGACCTTCCCTCCACCGAGACAAAAAATGTGGCAAAGGATTATTTACCTGACAAATCCTTTTTCTGATCATTTCTGATGACGTATGGTACAAATATATTAGTATCTATATCCATAATCAAACTTTCTGGCCCGACCTTTCTAGTACTGATCGTCGTTGAATATGGTATCAAGCCCGTCAATACATCATTCTCGGTGATAGTCTTTACTGCCATGGTATTGACTTCATTTTTCAACGATGCCTTACTTACTAAGAAGATGAGAAAGATTTGAATGACTGTCACTCTAGAGCATGTGGCGGTCATATGTCCAGGTATGCCACTTCCCAAAAGATCTTACGAGTTGGTTATTTTTGGCCCTCATTATTCAAGGATTGAATTACTACTATCCAGAAATGCCATGCTTTCCAAACGTATATTAACAAGATAAGATCTCATCCTGCTCCTCTTCACCCTGTAGTTTTTGTTGGTCTGTTCACTAAATGGGGCATTAAATTCATGACATGTAACCCTCACTCGACCCAGGGGCATGGATACATTATTGTAGCTGTGGATTACTTCACTATATGGGCCGAGGTGATGCCTACATTTGATAACACTGAGAGAACTGCAACATTGTTCATATTCAATCACATCATTACTAGGTTTGGTGTCCCTCAAGCCATCGTTACAGATCACGGTAGTCGCTTTTGAAATTTTATGATGTCTGAACTTACTGAAAATTTGGGTCTTTGCCATGAAAACTCAACCCCCTATTATCCACATGAAAATGGCCAGGTTGAAGCAATCAACAAATTTCTCATTACTATGCTTTGACAGATGATAGGAATTCATAAGAAAAACTGGCACACGACGTTGTTCTCAACATTATGGGCCTATCGGACATCTGTTAAGTCTGCCATAGGATTTACACCTTTCTAAGTAGTTTATGGTATCGAAGCAATCTTATCGATTGATTGTGAAATACCATTTTTGAAACTAGCCATTGAACTTCTCCTCAATACCTATGCCGAAGAAGAGTGTCTTTTGTATTTGATGCAACTAGACGAAACCCATCGTGATGCCACCTTAATTATTGAAACTCAGAAGAAACGTGTTAAATCCCAATATGACAAACATGTCAAACCACATGTTTTATATGAAGGTGATCTAGTTATCCTTTACGAGCAAGATCATGATTTTCTAGGGCCCGGTAAATTTGAGGCCATGTGGCAAGGTCCTTACATTGTTAAACATGTGTTGGAGAAGGGAGCTTATGAGCTAGTTGATTATGACGAAATCCCTTTGAGTGAACCCAAAAATGGGATTTACTTAAAGAAGTACTATGCTTAAGTCATTTTTGCATGAGTGCTTGTATTTTAGTGTATCATACTCTTGTGTGCTTTTTCGTTGTTTGGTTTCAACCTTCAACTTCTTACCTTGCATTGTGCTTGGTTTCCAGATGTCAGTGTCTTCGCTACCCTACATTGGCTTTGTTGATGGCGCTAGTTGCAGTATTCAAAACTTAGTGTCTGTTGCTTGGGAAATCTATGCACCTACGAATGAATTAATCAGTCTACACAGTGTTTTCATGTGTCGCGCAACTAACAATATCGTAGAATATAGTGCAGTAATTGAATTATTGACCGACATTGTTTCACTTGGAATCCGTCATCTTGTCGTATGACTCGATTCGTAGTTAGCAGTCCTACAATTGAGTAACGTTTATTCCATCCAGAGTCCTACTTTGTTAAGGGTATATTTATGAATTCGCCTCTTGGAACGTCATTTTGATTATATTGAATATCAACACATTCCTAGATGTCTAAATACATTAACAGATGCATTAGATAATTATGTGTTAGACAGACATTTGAGACATTTATAAAATCCAATCACACTTTGTACATACAACAAGAAAGTCGATAGAAGCCTCATATATATATATATATATATATATATATATATATATATATATAACGATAAAAGTTTACAAAAGGGTGTTTTTGTCCGAAGACCAAAATATAAAAAATGTGAAGCACATGGATTCATATACAAAATAACATCAAGGATGTTGCTTGCTATAACACATGACTTCCCGTGCTACTCTACAGAGAAGTCGACCGATCAATGTAGACTCGCCCACCGTGTGGCGCTGATAGTGCCTCAGAATGTCATCAATAGAGGTGTCTGGGATGTTCATGGTGAGTCCCTCTAGGTTATGCTCTATAGTCTCGTAGTCGACAACATCCACTCTTGCTACAACGTCTCTCTCCCCTCACCTATGGATAGGGGATGAACTTGGAGGGCGGTACTGTCCCACATCTGCATTATCAAAGAGCATTTGATTAGTCATTAGATAAACAACACATAAAAACATTTTATACTAAAAATCACAAAAACATAATAAAAGAAAATTGTCCTTCTTACCTATGTCCCCCCATTAAGGACCCTCAGGAAGAACCAAGTCTGGATCACCTCAGAAATCTAAACCGGCACAGGCATATTCATCAACCATAAGCATCTGGGTCCTCAACTAATCAAAGAAAACATCATTATACTTAATGATAGGACCAGTCGCATGTTGTGCCATGAGGTCGACCCACCTCTTCATTTATACCCCACTCTACCTACAAGAGCAAAGATGCGACCCTCTCCAAGAAGAAAGACACTAAAATCAAACTGTATCCAAACTATTTCAGATCACCACTCCTGCACTTGGTCAACTTGTTTTTCATGCTTTTAAGAACCCTATCAGACCAGTTGAAGACTCGGGGCTCCATACATTCCAACACATACTGGAAATAGCTCTGAAGATCCATATGGAGAGATACACTCCCTGCCATGTGTGTGATGGTGTAGAGGATGGTCCGTAGAGTCAAGTCACAAACATCTCTAATAACGGCTTTTCCGCTATGCTTTTGAGTACCTAGCATGCAATGTGCACTGATATAGTGTCTCATAGGCTCGCAACCCCCCTGCTACCTGTAAGCGTAACTCGAGACCCACGGTAAGATAACCCGGTCAAGAAGTTGATATCCTCGATATCTATCGTAAGAATGTGAGCACCCACGCAGAATGCCCATTGGTTCACATTCCACATGTGAACTAGGTATTCGAGTAACCTCAATTGGGCCCTCATGCCCTGGATCTTGAAGAATTTTAACAATCCACACTGCCAGAGGGCATTTTCCATTCCGAGTTCATTCCCAAAAAAGTAGTCTTTCTCCTCATTCTCTCTCTCTCTCCATTCCAACATTCTTACCATGAAAAACCTACAATGGAACATAAAAGAGAGATTAACATCTTCATCTTCTCCGTGGGAACTTTTTATTGTAAAATACATCTCAAAATACTTTTTGATTTGCGCACGTCGCAAGCTTGAGTGTCCGTAGAGTGCAGATTCACAACAGGCTACATTAAGGCCACCTGCGATGACCCTAGGACATTGCAGGACCTGAAATAGGGTTCCTGCGACGACCTCCATGCACGAGTACCCTTGAAAACTTAACTCAAAAATTCATTTTTTATCCACAAAAAGAACTTTTTGATCCATGAAAAGTTGAAAGAGATGAAAATTACCTGTTCTACGGAGACCGTTCATTGAATGATCAACTGTGCCTTCTGCAATCCACAGTGGAAAATCGAGCTAAATGGGGGTTTTTGGAACAAAGTTTGGGTGAAATGACAAATGGAATAATGAAATGAGGTTTTTACCCATTTCTATTGATTTATTCACTTTTTCATTTGTATTTTATAATATTTTATACATTTTATCTAAACCCTAAAGTCATTAACGACTTTGCAAGTGTCGATATTTTGCAGAAAAAGGGTCTAGGAGTGGAGCATTGAAACGAGGATACATTTTTTGGTTTGTTTTACACATTTGTCACATGTACAGATCTTTTTAGAGTTTTTCAGAAAAAACTTCGAGCTTAGTCTTTGTTCGTTCTCATGCTCGTAAATCGATGAGAATGTAACTGTGTATACTTTTATCACTTTTTCAGACTCGTAAAGGTTATACGAAAAAGGAACCCCCTGGAGTTCCCTTTAATCTATTTTCAAACGCTCTAAACATGAAAATATTGTCGAGCGATCTTGTTCTTTTCATGCTCGTAAAAGTATTTGAAGAAAACATCTGATGAGCACTAGATTATCACTTTTTCGGTCTCGTCAGATTAACTTACGAAAAAGGTCCTTGTGGATTTCTCTTTAAGTGTTTTTCAAACTCTCTAAACATGAAAACCCCCCGAGTTTTCTCTCTTTGGACTCGTTAAACAAACATCAAAAGGCCCATATGGGATCAAACCACTCCTTCTTAGGGTTTGTTAAACATACTCCGAGGGACTCGTCCGAAGGATGAGCTTACATCAACAAGCATATGTTATCCTCCTCAAGATTGTGTAAAAATAAACAGGTAATCTCCATAAATGGTGGGGTAAAATTGGGAAAGAAATGTGTCTCTGTATTAGTATTAGTGGCAGTAATTGTTGCTCTTGAAAATGACGCCCCCCTTCATCATTGTATCCGGGTTGGGAAATCCATTTGTCTCTTGTTTGACCATCTGCATGTCCATATGTTGGGTCCTCCTTGATTCAATTATGCCAAGACCATTGTTGTTTCATTCATATGTTAAGGATAAGTCAAACCTTAAAAATCCTTTTTATCAAGTCGACCATATGCAGTTATAAATATTCTACCATGTCGGTCTTCCCTGTGTCAATTTTGAATCACTACATACTCTGATCTACCTCAAATTTGTTACATATTTTGTGCCATTGATGGGGGATACATCAAGGCCCTCCTGTGATGAGTCTTTTTTTTCTGACTTCAACTCATTATCTGAGAACAAGAATTAGAAATCTTGTATTACCTTAGAGCCTCCATGCCTCAATGGCATGTTTCTTATCTTTGAACAATGGGTTCACATCATTGACCCATGATTGGAAGATTCCATCGAGTGTTAGAATTCAACTCATTTATTCACATTCGTTGGATTGTAGTAGAGTACCTTGGGAGTCATTGACATCAATGGTGATTTCCCTCGCACTTGTTAACAGTTTTCATTAACGACTAGTAATCAAGTGGTTTCTACCATGTTCGAATTCAACACCTGTAATCACATGGTTATATTTGTACTTAGAGACGACGAAAATGAAGACCCTGGATCTCATCATTTCAATCCAGGTTGTGATGGAGTATTCATTATTTGTATTGACACATAGATCCACTTTGTATGTCTCATGGCTATATCCGAATTTGAATTCTTTATAGCATAGATCCACAACGTATTCTTGGTGGCTATGTAGATTCATAATGAAATGGATCCATAATGTACATTTAGTGGCCATGACTCATTTGACATTTTGTAATCTGAGTATGGGAATGCCTACCTTAGACACTGGTATATTATTATGCAGAGGCTTGATTGTTTGCAGGTTCCCGATCAATGCGCTCCTTGTTTTCGACACACACATTCTACAAAGTATTTTGGCTGTCACAAGTTCTAGCTTCATACTTTGGGGGGCATTCTGTTACACATTATTTTGGTCACCACAGTGATCCTTGACAAATATGTGTTCATGTTCCCAAAAAGAGTCTTTCTTCATGAGGAAGGTGACTGGATTTCTCTTCTAAAAAACCCTATTAAGGAAGGTTGTCACAGGCTACACTATATGCAGGGTGCGGCAATGCCTGATCATTTCCCTCTACTCTAAAGCTGGGCTACGATGTCTCTGTGGGATTCTCTACAGCTAGGATGCAAGGATGTCAAAATATTAAGAAAAGGTCAAGTTTCACAAAAGTTCTAGAAGGGGATCTTCTAGAAGATGAGGTGGCATCTGTATGGTTGGGAACTTACTCGCTTCTTTGATTTGGTGGGATCATCCTAATATATTTAACCATCTCTCTTTCCCTTATATAAAGAGGGATTTCTCATGGAAAAGGCTAAGGTTGATTCAAGCAAGATTAATATTTGAATAAGATAAGAATTGGATGAGGAATTCTACTTCAGTTCATACTTGAGGGTTTCATTTCAGTTCATCAAGTCATTATGGATATTATTCATTCAAGGTTGGATAAAGTGTGTGTGTTGGAGAAAAGGACCATTGAAAGGGGACCTTATGACATCAAGGCTTTTGGTTGTAATCTCCACTTTTACTTAATATGATACATCAATATGTTTCTTTCCCATAAAAATATTCTTGTTTTATTGTATGATTCCTTGATCACATGCATAAGTTCTTGTTGAGTACATCATGTTGTTTTCACTTTGGTTGGATTGTGTTCCCATGTCGATTCAATATCACAAGAGAATTGAAGTGGAGCTAGGATGACAACGACAAGAGGAAGCGATATTTAAACGGTATGTTTCCCATCTCTTGTTAAATAGTGAACTCAATGATTAGAGCTTAGGGAAAGTGTCATGTTCTGTTTGGTTTTGTTCTAGATCTAGGTGGATCTAGGGAGATCTATTTGTGTCTGCATTTATTGATTAATCCTATAACAAAACTGTTACAAATTATTTTGGTCACCCCAGTGATCCATTGACAAACATGTGTTCATGTTCCCAAAAACAGTCTTTCTTCATGAGGAAGGTGATTGGATTTCTCTTCTAAAAAACCCTATTAAGGAAGGTCATCACATGATGCACTATATGCAGGGTGCGACGATGCCTGATCATCTCCCTTTTCTCTAAATATGGGTTGCGACGTCTCATCGGTTGCTCTACAAATAGGGTGCGACGACGTCAAAATCAAGTTTCATGAAAGTTCTAGAAGGTGATATTCTAGAAGATGAGGTGGCCTCCGTATGTTTGGGATCTTACTCGCTTCTCTGATTTGGTGGGATCATCCTAATCTCTTTAACCATCTCTCTTTCCCTTATATAAAGAGGGATTTCTCATGGAAAAGGCTAAGGTTGATTCAAGCAATATTAATATTTGAATAGGCTAAGAATTGGATGAGGAATTCTACTTCAGTTCATACTTGAGGGTTTCATTTCAGTTTGTCAAGTCTTGTGGATATTCTTCATTCAAGGTTGGAGCAAGTGTGTGTGTTGGAGCAAAGGGCCATTGAAAGGAGACCTTATGACATCAAGGCTTTTGGTTGTAATCTCCACTTTTACTTAATATGATACAACAATATGTTTCTTTCCCATAAAACTATTCTTGTTTTATTGTATGATTCCTTGATCACATGCATAAGTTCTTTTTGAGTACATCATGTTGCTTTCACTTTGGTTGGATTGTGCTCCCTTGCAGATTCAATATCAAAAGAGCATTGAAGTGGAGCTAGGATGAAAACGGCAAGAGGAGGCGATATTTAAATGGTATGTTGCCCATCTCCTGTTAAATAGTGAACTCAATGATTAGATCTTAGGGAAAGCATCATGTTTTGTTTTGTTTTGTTCTAGATCTAGGTGGATCCAGGGAGATCTGTTTATGTCTGCATTTACCGATTAATCGCATAACATATGCACAATTTTCTTCCTTTGAACAACAATCCCTCCTGGATCAAATATTCCATCCATGGGATTCTGTCCCTTATCAAAGGATTTGCACAAGCTTCATAATCTTATTTTAAATCTACATCTTCACCATACATTTCCTTAAGGTGTTCAAACCCCAAGGTTTCCACTTGAAATTCCTACATAATAAGGCATCTCCTATTGAAAGTATCTACAACCTTATTTTCACTCCCACTGATATGTTTAATGACAAAAGTGAAATTTTGCATAAACTCTACCCACTTTGCATGCATTTGATTCAATTTTTCATGTTTGGTTATGAACCGTAAAGTTTGATTATTACTATACAACACAAATTATTTTGGAATAAGATAATGCCTCCATTTCTTTAAGGCTTGAATCACTCCATAAAATTATTTATCATATGTGTACTACTTATTTTTCAAATCATTCAACTTCTCACTGAAACAAGCAACAAGTTTGTTGTCCTGGCTCAATACTGCTCCAATTGTTAATCCACTAGCATCACACTTTACTTGGAAAGTTTTCATAAAATATGGCAGAACCTGAATTGGTTGTTCTGTTATCTTAGCCTTCAATGCTCTAAACCCCTTTTCAACTTCTTCTGTCCAATTGAAAGACTTATGATTTTTCTTTATGGTATCCAATATGGGTGCACATATCCTACTAAAATTTCTGATAAACTTCATTTAGAAACTTGCTAATCCATGGAAGCTTCTTACCTCAAATATGCTTCTTGGAGATGGCCAATATCTGATTGCTTTCACCTTCTATGGATCCATATTCAATTTTTTAAAGAGATCACATAGCCCAGATATGTGAGTGTTTCCTTCATAAAATAACATTTCTTCAAATTTATTAGCAACTTCTCCTGATGTAACCTTCTCATCACTAATGTCAAGTTCCTTAAGTGCCCCTCTTCAGTTTTACTGAAGACTAGTATATCATCCAGATATACAATAACAAACTTTCCTATGAAGTCTTTGAGTACTTCATTCAACATCCTCATAAATGTGCTTGGGGAATTTGTTAACCCAAATGGCATAATAAGCCACTCATACAACCCTTCATTTATCTTGAATGTTGTTTTCCATTCATCTCCTTCTCTCATCCTTATCTGGTGATAACCACTTTTCAGATCTATCTTAGAAAAATAACTTGCTCCACTCAAGAATCCCTTAAATCATCCATTATGGGTAAAGGAAATCTATACCTGATGGTGATCTTGTTGATGGCTTTAGAATCTGTACACATTCTCCATTCTCCATCCTTTTTTGGGCTCAATACAGTTGGTACTACACATGGGATCAAGCTCTCTCTGACTAAACCCTTCTCCAATAGATCTTAGACCTAATTCTTGACCTCTTCATTCTCTTGAGGTGTCAACCTGTATGTTTCTTTGTTTGGAAGACTTGCTCCTGGAATAAGATCAATGTGATGATTGATGCTCCTAATGGGTGGCAATGAGAAAGGTAACTCATCCACCACTATGTCAACAAAACTTTCCAGCAGTTCCTGAATTTCTTCAGGAAGCTCATCCATATTAGTACTTGTAAGGATGACTCTAGGATTTCTTACCACAACAAACTACATCTCTTGCTCCTTCTTGAATTTATTCAAGAGTTCCTTCCCACTCATGAGAAGTATGTGTTTGTTGGCTTCTTCCTTCACCTTCTTATCCTCTATTGGCATCAACATGTGTGTTTGCCCATTCTTCTCAAGTGTGTAAGTGTTCTTCCTCCTATCATGTATGAAATTTCTATCGAACTACCATGGCCTTCCCAATAGAACATGGAAAACATCCATGGGTATTACATCACATAAAATTTCATCATTATACCCTCGTATTTTAAATTCAACCTTGAACCGTCTACTTACCATTACTTGGTGTCCTTTTTGCAGCCATCATACTTTATATGGATTTGCATGTGCAATTGTGTCCAACTCTATTTTTTCCACCATCTCTGTGGATAATATATTATCAGTTCATCCACTATCTATGATTACCTTGTAAAATCTATCCTTGGTCTTGCAAGAAGTCCTGAATAGACTGTTCCTATGAACTGGTTCTTTCTCCACCTCTTTCTCTAGTTTCAAGAGAACCTTCCTCATCATGAGGGATTTCTGATCCTCAAATGCTTTTGCCTCAACACTCCTCTTCTATGCTTCATAAATGTGACCTTCTCCTCCTCCTTCTTTCTTCCTCTTGCGACATTCCCAAGAGATATTCCATGTCTTTCCACATGCATATCATCTCACTTCTCCTCCTCAACCTCTTCATCTTTCTCGAGGAAAATAATTTATTCCACCATACTGTCTTCCTCTGAAGTTTCCTCCTCTCTCTGTATGACTGTGGGATTTTTCAGTCTCAGCTTTGGGTTTATGGGACTTGTCATGGACAATCCCCTTACCTCTGTGTGGACTTTTTCCTCTACCTCATTGGCTTTGATTTCTAGCTAACTTCTCCTCTGCTTTCAGGGAAACCGGATAAGAATCTTCTACCATCCTCATGGTCATCATGATGGTTTTGTCCTAAATTTAATATATGAGGCAATTGATGTACCTAAAAACCTTTTCTTCATCACTTTCACGATGACCAACTCTAATATGAAGTCTACTAAACTCCTCTGTGTACTTTTTCACTGCCAACCCTTTATGTCTCAGGTTCTGCAGCCTTCTGAACAGATTTATGTGATAGTCTTTGGGTATGAATGTATCCTTTAGTTTGGCTACCATTCTATTCCAACTTTTAATTTTTTTGTTTTCATTTGCTTCTCCTGTCAGCTTGCAGTTCATCCCACCACAGTGATGCATGTACTTTTAGTCTAGTGACAACATTCCTTACTCTCCTCTCATCATCAACCTCCTCATACTCAGTTTTTATCCATAGCTCTGACCCAATCTAACAACTCTTCTACATCTAAGTTACCTTCATACATTGGAACCTCCATCTTTTCTCTAACTCCTATTTTCACAACAACTTTTAGCAAGCGTTCTTCTGCAACTTCGCCTCCTACAACTCCTTCTACTTCTACTTCTTCATTCTCAGCCTCACTGACATCACCTGCATATGGTTCCCTTCTCTGTGTTGTTTCCATGGCATCTAGCCTTGCACAAAGTCTTCTCATTTCTTCTTCCATTGCTGGATTTTCCACAGGTCTATCCCAGTGTCTTCTTGGTGACATTGTGTCAAATTTATCTCTCACAGAGTTAAAATGTAGGCTCTGATACCACTTGGTGTAGAACCCCAACCTTAACTGGGGTCCACTGACCTCCTGACCAAAGGATATTCGAATTTACAAGAGCTATATCATTTCTCTAGGTCCCACTGGACCTTTTATTTATCTTTCCACGTGCCTTTTTCTCCAAATTCGGGCCAAAATGTCTCTTTGGTAGGATCCTGCTAGTTAGGCATTGCCTCCACGTGACCACGGGCTCGAAACTTGGGGTTAACCCCTTTAACTCTACCAAATTAAATAATTTAGAGCTATCATGCTCTGAGAGCCTAAGAAATCAATACACATGATCCTCCCAAATGCCAGATTGACGGTTCAGGGTGGTAACGAGTGGATGGCCTTGATTCCTTTGGGATTCGAGGCTCCAGAGAGTCTCCTGTCTCCAACTCTTGAAACACTTATAATTCCATATGATCAGAGTGGATCTCTTCCCTCCACGTGTCCCCTCTAATATCAACAACTTCAGATTTCTCTAGCCTTCGGGCCTCTGGGATTCTTGGCCCTCTATGCCCCTTGAAACTTTTGAAGCTTCTGCCTACCGAACCCTCTGACCTCCTGACAGCTCTCAATGCAATTGATGACCTAGATGGAATCTGGGACTTCATGTACTTGGGATCCCTCACTCTTCTTTCCTTTGTTCCTTCTTAACAACGAACCAACAAAGTACTAATCTAGTGCCATGTGTCATCCCAATCTAACCGTCAAGATAAGATTCAGACCTCCGGGCCTCTAGAAGTCTTAGGATTTCGCAAACTTTACCTTGGGTTCCTTTGAAGCGATCCATTGCAGGAATACACGATCACACGACACGTGTTCTCATGAGATCTAACGAATAATAATGATTCGGGCCTCCGGGCCTCTGGGGGCTTGAACTCCTTTACACCTTGAATCCTCTGAACGCCAAAGTGTGAAGAGATTTGATTCTTATACCCTGTGAACCTATCATAGATATAAAGGTGGTCGGGTTTTTAACCAACTCTTTGGTTGATCTTAGTCGTCCGTTTATTTTCTTTGACGATCTTCCTCCCTTAGAATATTTGAAAACGAAATCTTTACAAACTTTGAAGATTTCGAAAAGATTTATCCTCGAAGCTTAAAGAATTAAAGGGTTTAAACCCTTTGATCTACTCCTTGAGATGCTCCAACACTTAGCTTCTTTAAAGAGTTTCTTCTTGCCTTAGAGGAATTCAACCACTGTTGGCATAGGGGCAGACCCAAGGTTCAATGCTACAACAACGCACCAACAAAGACCTAACTACCGACCCTTTTGGCGACACCTGTGAAGCATATGAAGTCTCACCCGAGGTAGAGGTAGGGGTGGTTGCAAGACTCATGTGTTTGCAACCTTAGCTGGGACACAGATCTGTGATCGTACTACTTAATAAATCATTTAGCACCGTCAATTCCTCAATATACAGTCAATAACCACTTCGCTTCTAAGACAGAACTTCACAGCATTAACATTGACCTAATGTATTTAAGAACTTATCATAAGTAAATAGGTTAGATCTGGTAGATCAAGCACTAAGCATATTCATGTATATCAGATCTATCATTATACCTATAAGTAGTGTCAGGCTGCTAAATTGAAGCTTGTAAGTGACCTGAAACACTAAATTGTCAAACCAAGGTTGATAAACTTCGAGCTGATACACAGTATGTGCAGGAAAGCGTCTAGTCTCTATCTGAATGCTATCCTAAGAATAAAACACACGCCTATTCTAAGAACTTGAATTCTAATGACTAACCTGAAACTGAGCATTTCCTATTTAAGTCATCAACAGAAAAAAACAGTCTTGTGCTCAAATGTTGGTACTGCTATTCTTATTCTCAAAATATGGTTCCACACGATTATTTTACCTTTATGCCCAATCCTCTACCATCATCATTTCTGTTTAAGTTAGGACACACAGAGTATTGTCGAAAATGCATTCATTCTGAGCAGCAAAAATCAATCTATTCTGTCTACAGGAAAACAGAGTATTACTGTATCTACTGGTACCAGGAGCTCCTTTTGTTCTAACTGAGATCTATTGTTCTAAGCAAGAAAGGTAGCTATTGTCTAACAAAGCAAAGTGAATGCTAATCCTGAGTTATGTTCAAAGTGAAAATGAAAAGCCAAACAACCACATGCATATGCTAAACCCTACAGGCATCAGTTCTGCGTTTAACACTCAGCAACGTCAAAGATAACAATACGCTGGAATGATTCAAGTGAGGAAAACACGATTCTGGAGCATCCAAGTCAATGTCATGCTATGAGCTGCATATATATACCATTCAGATAAACAAATGCCAATATGCTAAAACAACTAAATCTACAAGCGTAAGCAATTTCGTATGCAAGTTCTACAGGATTAAAATGAACTAAGTCTATGACAGCATAAAACTAAATCTATTGCAAAATGAAACAGCGGCTTGCACCGGTTTGGCGAGCCCAACCAAATGGTACAACGCTGTCAGTAGAAACCAGAGCCGACTAGAACATTCTATTCAAACATCGTATAATCATTAACTCAAAAGAGAATGCTTCAAATCGTATATCAGTCGAATACCATAACGCACAGCAATCTGTATTCAAAAATAAGTTCACGGTATCACATAACAATAACAGTAGCAATAGCAACGGCAGTAGTAACAGTAACCCGTTCTCAGGAGTGAACACGAGTTTATATCAAAATCCTACTGTTTGTAACAGTCTAAACAAAGAAGCATAACACAAACGGATCCCTGATCCGAGAATAGTCTTGCAATCAAACTAAAAACGTATTTCACATCTTCGTGACACGTAGTGTCACGAAGTGTGAACAATGAGGAATAATCGATCCAGACTCATGATGTCTTCGAGCACTCCGTGGCAATGACTCCAGCTGTCCTGCGAATCTTTCTATCTCTCATTCGAACCATAACGCACACCATAATGCACAGATCTCGAACGGCTCCACTGGTACCTCCACGGTGCGAGTTGGTACCTG
>ML787333.1:420707-453630 GCA_009831015.1 Picea engelmannii | reverse complement strand
AAGATACCTTAGGTGACCCCTTTGAATGGTAAGGAGATGTTGATTATGTCAAAATGAGGTCAAAAGGGTGGTACTGGCATGTAATTGGAGGTTTGTGGTATATAGTATAGGCAAAGAGCATGGTCAAAACCGGGGACCAACAAGTAGCACTAAGCATAAGCAGATCTATCTTAAACATATCAGAGAACTTAGCATATAACATATGAACACATCAAGACAAAGCACATAACACAATGTTTACGTGGTTCACCCCCACCCTGGGGCTACGTCCACCAACTCTTATTCTTATTGTCCTCGGTCAATTAGTTACAGGCACAAAGCCATCAAAACTCTTACTCCGCACAGGACAAAAGATCTACGAAGCTCGCTAGATCCTTCTTCCTTGCGCTCACAACATAAAGCTCTCCACAATCTGCTACAAGGAACTGCACTTAGCTCTGCAAGTCTCTTACAGTCATGCACAAAGTACTTACAGAATCTACTCACACTTAGCATACATTCACATCACATAGATGCACTATTCTCCTCAACTACTACCAACTTACATTGCCTATCCTTCTATTTATACATACAAAATAGGCCTAAACATGGATAAACCCATGGGCCGACATCCCATCCCCGTTACATATTCCCAAAAACCCAAAAAGGGGCCCAAAAGGGGGCCGAGATCCCGTGATCTCCTCTTTGTCTTGTGCTCCTCTTTCGACAAGCTGTCGAAGTCTCAAAATAGGTCAACATGACCAAGAAACTCCCAAAACTTGGTCAAGGGCCAATAGGCCCCCAACACTCACCTATGACTCATCCCGAGTCACTCTGGTCTGATCAGTTTGACTTTGAATTCCTCGAGCTTAGCCGGATCTGCTTCGACTTGCTGCTTTTTGGTGGCCTCTTGTTCAGTGAACTCTTGTATTAATGCGTCATTCACTGGCCCTTCTAGGTGTTGTTCTACTGCAGTGACAACCTGTTCTAATTCTGCTCCTTGGCTCTCCACCTCTGTAAACAACTGGCATGCCTTATCTTGCACAAGTTGAAGCTGTTGAGTGACTTCCATCACTTTACTTTGGAGCATATGGATTTTCTACTGAGTTGTATGTTGTTCGTGAAACCTCTTCATTCTGTCTATAGCTGACAAGGCCTTCAACTGTGCCTGTAGTGTATCTGCATGTTGCTTCGCTTCCTGGAGCTACGACTCCAGTGTCTGTAACTACAGGTTTTCAGTGAGGTTCTCGTATATCTGGGTGCTTCGATTACTCAACTGCTTGCACTCCAAGGCAAGAGATTTTAATCTGTTGACTGTGCTGCGGGCAGTTGCTTCTCACTGGTCCCTTACGTCTTGAGGGGTCTCGGGAACAGTGTGGAGCTCCAAGTCTACTATGCGTTGTTGGAGCTGTTGGATTACTTCTTCAAGTTGCGCCACCTACTGTGGGACTCTCTCTTCGACCTACTTCAATGACTGTCACATAATGAATTTCTTTGTGAACCATTTCCTTAACTTCGAGTTGCTCGATGAGAAACTGTTCCTTTCTTTGTTGTAACTGTACTTTTTCTTCATCCCACATTGCTTGTAGAGCCAACTTTTCCCATTCTGTAGCACTGCGTTGCTCCTCTAGGTATTTCTTTACTTACGCTAAAGCCTGGGTGGCTTGTGCTATCTCTTCCTGAGCTCGTCAAAGGTGAGCTTCGACTATATCAACAATGCAGTATAGTTGTGTTGGCTCATCACCTAGTTTTGATGTTCCTACCGACAGAGGCACAGTGGAAACTGTGTGGCTGGACTACATTTCTTGTTGCACCCCTTGGAGCTCATCCTTAATCCGAGTGAACACCTCCTCCTTCTTAGCTTCCTGCTTCTCTACTGTCTCCAGCGAAGCATCTTTCAGTGTTGCGTTGATAAATTCGAAGTCGTCTGAAGTGAGGTTGGTCTCAAATTTGGTCCTGGTTGCTTTCAATTTATTCCTTGAAGAAGGTTTCAGAGGGGAAACCTTCCTTTTCTTTGAGGGGTCCTCCTCATCTCTAGGTGGTGTAACTTCACCTTTATTTGGTTCAACTTCTGCGCCATCTATCTCTCCACCATCTCCTCCTTTCTCTGAGATGGAAGCGGTATTCGCGGATGCACTGTCTAAATCATGGACCTCTTCGGTCTTCTTTGTCTTGCTAGGTCCAGGTATATCCATTGCAATTTCTAGACTGTCAACATCGAGCATATCCACAGGGTCCGCTGGAATAAGGAGGTCCGCCGACCATTCCTTGGTAATATCTTCCAAGTCATCCTACATCAACTTGTAGTACGACTGCAACTGTTGTTTATGCTCATCAACACGTGCTATGATATAGATGAAATGACGGTCCGCGATGAATTTAAACAAGGGGTATGAACCCATGGAGAGTGTTCAGGGTTATATGAGGCACTGACTGGATGGCTACCTTCAATTGGTTGCAATAAGTATGGAAGACGAAATTTGATTTCCATTACTTGTTCATGTCGTTCGAGTACCATAATGTAATGAACTTCACGGCCAAAGGTTCAAATGACTCGATGTCCGAGAAGTTCCCTCCTTTTAGCATCTCCCATGCGATGAAAGTTGTTGGAACAGGGGAAGAACTAGGGTTCAATTCTTCAACAATGCACCAAAAAAACCCTAACTACCAACCATTTCGACAACACCTGCGAAGCAAATGAAGTCTCACCTGAGGTAGAGGCAGGGGTGGTTGCAGGACTCAAGTGTCTACAACCTTGGCTGGGACATATATATGTGATTGTACTACTTAATAAAACACTTAGCACCTCCGGTTCCTTAATATACAATCGCTAGCTACTTCGCTGATAAAATAGAGCCTCGCAGTATTCACATTATCCTACTGTATCCAATCACTTAGCATAGGTAAACATGTCAGATTAAGCATTAAACACAACCATGTAGATCAGAACTAGTATTCCCACATATAATAAGCACAAAGCAAGTGGATCTATCCAACTACATCAAAGCACTTAGAAAAAGAAGAGATAAACTCATTAAGACAAGCACAAAGCATCATAACACAGGATTTACATGGTTCACCCCTCTCCTGGGGCTACGTCCACCAACTCTTCTTCTTTATAGTCTTCGGTCAATCAATTACAAGCACAGAGCCTCAAAACCCTTACTCTGCACAGGAAAAAATATCTGCACAGCTCGCTAGATCCTCCTTCCTTATGTTACAACACTAAGCCTCCTAACGTATCGCACAGGCACTTGCACTCAGCTCTACAAGTCTTACATAGGATGCACAAAGCCTTGATCACACAGATTCAACTATTGGCACTTAGCCTACATCACATAGATATACTATCCACTACTTCTCTATATGGCCTAGACGTCTATATATACATACAATATAGGCCTAAACATGGGTAAACCCATGGGCCGACATCCCCTTCCTGTTACATATTCCCCAAAACCCAAAAGGGTCCCAAAAAGGCGGACGATATCCCATGATCTCTGCTTCGTCTTGCGCTCCTCCTTCGACAGGCTGTTGAAGTTCCAAAATAGGTCATCATGACCAAGAAATTCCCAAAACTTGTTCAAGGGCCAATAGGCCCCGAACACTCACCTGTGACTAGTCTGGAGTCACTCTGGTTTGAGCAATTCTGCCTCGAACGCCTCGATCTTGGCTCGAGATGCTTCAACTTGCTACTTTGTTGTGGCCTCTTATTCAATGAACTCTTGGATCACTGCGTCGTTCAATGGTCCTTCTAGGCATTGTTTTGTTGTGATGATGAGTTGTTCTAGCTCTGTTCCTTGGTTCTCCACCTCTGTAAACAACTGGCATGCCTTATCTTGCACAGGTTGAAGTTGTTGAGTGACTTCCATCACTTTTCTTTGAAGCGTATGGATCTATTGTTGAACTGTGCATTTTTCATGAGACCTCTTCATTTTGTCTACAATAGATAGGGCCTTTAGCTACGCCTGTAATGTATCTGCTTGTTGCTCCGCTTCTTGGAGTTGCAACTCCAATGCCTGTAATTCAATATTCTCAGTGAGATTTTCATATGTTTGAGCGCTCTAGTTACTCAACTGCTTCCACTCCAAGACAAGAGATATTAATCCGTCGACTGCGCTGTGGGCAGTGGCTTCCCTTTGGTATCGTACATCTTGTGGGGTCTCGGGCACAATTCGGAGCTCCAAGTCTGCTATGCACTACTAGATTACATCTTTGAGTTGTGCCACCTACTGTGGAACTCATTCTTCGACCTTTACTTCAATGACTTTCACAGAGTGAAGTGCCCTGTGGACCATCTCTTGTACTTTGAGTTGCTCTGCGAGCAACTATTCCTTTTCTTTATGCAGCTTTTATTTTTCTTCATCGAACCTCTCTTGCAGAGTAAGATTCTTGTGTTCGACAGTACTGCACTATTCTAGAAGGTCTTCTTTTGCTTGCACCAAATCTTGGGTGGCTTGCGTTGTCTCCTCCTATGCTCATCGAAGGAGAGCTTCGACTGTATCAACGATCTGGTGGAGTTGAGCTGGCTCATATCCTATTTTTGGTGTTCCTGTTGATAGAGGCGCAGTAGAAACTGCACAGCTCGATTGTAGTGCATGCTGCACTTCTTGAAGTTCAACCTTTATCCGACTGAACACCTCCTCCTGCTTAGCTTCTTGCTTCTCTGCTTTCTCCAACGAAGCATCGTTTAGTGCTGCGACGATGAAGTCGAAGTCGTCTGAAGTGAGGGTGGTCTCAAATTTGGTCCTGGTTGCTTTCGATTTGTTCCTTGATGAATGTTTTGGAGGGTAAACCTTCCTTTTCTTTGAGGGGTCCTCCTCGTCTCTAGGTGGTGTAACCTCGCCTTTCTTTGGTTCAAATTCCGCACCATCTATTTCTTCGTCATCACCTCCTTGCTCAGGTGAGATAGAAGCAGTCTTCATGGATGCACTGTCTAAATCATGGACCTCTTCGGTCTTCTTTGTCTTGCTAGGTCCAGGTATATCCGTTGCAGTTTCTGTACTGTCTACATCAGACATCTCCACAGGGTTCGTTGGAACAAGGAGGTCCGTCAACCATTCCTTGGTAATATCTTCTAAGTCTTCCTCTGTCATCTTGTAGTACGATTGCAACTATTGTTTATGCTCATCATTGCACGTTGTGATATAGATGAAATGGCGGTCTGCGTTGAATTTCATCAAGGGTCTAAACCTGTGGAGTGTGTTCGAGATTATATGAGGCTCGGACTGGATAACGTTATTTAGCTAGTTGTAACAAGCATGGAAGAAGACATTTGATTGCCACTATTTGTTCATGTCGTTGGAGTACCACAATGTACTGAACTTCGTGGCCAGTGGTTCAAAGGGCTCAATGTCCAGGAAGGTCGCACCTTCCGACATCTCCCATGCGATGAATGTGATTAAGATAAGAAGCCAACTTAAGTGGAACTCATATCCTTGGTCTTGTGCTTCCTTGTAGTCCAGTTCTAACTGGTTCACTAAGTACTTCTCCCAATTCATGTGTAGGCCCTCCACGCACTTCCCTGTGAGGACGACTAGAAATCCAGTTACTTGGGTGGGCCGGTTCTTGTGAACTAATTTCCCTGCGATCAGTTGACAGGCTAGGCGTACTGCACCACTCTGGATAGAGGATACCTTGTAGCTTCACATGCCCTTCTGTGCATCTCCGTAAGTATCCTTTATCCTCTGGGAAAGAGCGCGATCCACGGTCTTTCCAGGGTAGAAATCTTGTGGGTCAGGGCCTTTCATGCTTAGTCCTTTGATCCGATTGATCAATGTCGGATCCACTGTGATGCGGCGGTTCAACCACAAATAACCTCGATGATAGCAAGAAAACACTAATTTGATGCATGCGTTCACCTCTTGGTGTCACCCGAAGTGCAGAATCTTCATAACATTCAGTAGGGTGGACTGTGCGAGGTTCTGGGTCCATGACTGAGGGGTAATCTTTGAGTTCTTTCCTTTGGTTCTCTTAAGATACTTTTGTGGGGCGAGCATGCTGTAAACCTTCCTATCACTGAGGTTGAAGTTGCTAAACTTCAACGCTACGAGATTATCCTGGTCAGTACAAACTGCGTGCACCTCTTTCAGAAGGTACGCAGTGAATAACACATATTCAAAGTCTCTGGGCACACTGTCTCGGTTTATTGCACCGCTCAGAGGTGGTATATAGGCAGGTAGGATTGTCATAATCAGCTTAGCATTCACTAATTCATCCTTGTGCTTAGTTCACCTTTCATGGGACAGTCCGGCTCTGTGGGCAGCGGATGGAGAGGCCGACAGTCCTCTCGTTGAAGATGTGTATACACCTATAGACACTCCTCTCTCCGACATGACTCTTTCAGTCATCAATTCGAGGAGAAATTTTGTCACTGATTCTTCAACTACGGTGAGCTCATCAGACATACGTACTCGGGATTAAAATTATCGGGGTCGAGATGGACTTAGACACTGCACTCGAATAATAGCAAGGGTGCATTGATCACTGTATGCAATTTTTTTAGTCTATAGGCTTCAAATTCTCAGTTAGAAAAATTGTTCTCCGTGCATGATGTGAAGGGATAAGTAGGCAACTCGGCAAGGGCTCACGTTCAACGGTTATGATCCCCTATTAACTCTTATTCGATCCGTTATGGCACAATCCAATGGACTGATGACAAAACTTTATGGCTTTTTTGTCTGTTCGGAGTAGAATTCGAACGAATATATCGGCCCCAACGACTATATTTCTTCGCCATGGCGAAGTGCCATGTGTCGTTGTTCTGATATCCCGACGAAGCTCCAATTCTGAAAATTTTATTTCTGTGAATTTCCCTATGGAACCTTCTGCAACTTATCTCTCTTATTACTTTGTTTCCTCACCTTCTTTCCAGTGAGCTTCGTCTCAGTAGTCTCTTTTCCATTTTGATTCTTATTGTCTCTTAACATAGTCACTGTGCACTGTTGAGATTCTTTCCTAGGATTCAGGGGTAGTACCTCTTCTTTATTTGGAGTAAGTACTTCAGTCTTTTGTGGGTATCCTCATGTTCTTGCAGCTTCAACATCAATGTTTCTAGTGGCAACTAGCTTCGATCTGTTCTCCTGTTCTTCAATCAATTGTGTGATCCTTCTAGCCATGAAATCTTTTAAGTCTTGTTTCTTTTGCTCTGAGAATTCTTCTTCTTCCTTTCATCTCGCTTGAGCTCTGTCAATCCAAGGTTTTCCTATTAACATGGTAAACAGGACGATGTCTTCAATAAACTTAATAATCTCAAAATCTTCCTCTATCGAAGTTCCATTAACGTTCATAGGTATCTGAGCGAGCTTCCCACATAAGTTTACCATCTTTCCTCTAAATAGTCATATTCCTCCTAATGAAGGGATTGTAGAAGGCCTTCCTATAGCTTCCCAAGTTCTTTATGTCATAATATTCACTTGTGTTTCCTCATCTAGAACACAGTCAATGTTGAAGTCCCTTATTCTTGCTTCAAGGCACCCCTTGTCTTTAAAAATCTCTAATAGTCTAACATGTCGATGTTCATCCAAGGTGTCTTTCATCTGTAGTAATTCCTTCTCTGATTTCTTTTGGGGTTCTTCTATAGCCTTAGTTTATGGATCTCACTTAGGGTTTTCTTGTCTTATGTTCATACTTTCAAGCTTAGCAATCATTCTGTGGCAATCCATCACTTCATGGTCCATATCCTTACAACAAATACAACTAGGTCTTCTTCCAGGGCATTCCTTAGCAAGATGTCCTGGTATTTTGCAGCTATAACATAGGGTTAATCCTCTCTTTCTTTTAAACGATCCCTAACCTCTCATGTACTGTGCGCTAGGATCGTATGAGCTAACCTGCATCCATTTGTTAGTCCAAACATCTTTTCTATGCATAGGTATAACATATCTTTCATGATTCTTATCAGATCTATTCATATCAAACCTTCTTTCATCTATTAGTGCCCTAGTTTTTAAGTTAGGACATAATCTATCAATCATACCTATATCCATACTCTAGAAATGAAAAAATTCACGTATCTTACTTTTACAGAGCACAAGGCTTCCAGATCTTAATCTTTTAACTATTCTTACCTTTATCAGAGCACAGAGCTTGCAAATCTTACCTTTTTTAATCATACATTCTTACTTTTACTTTTCTTAGAGTGCCAAGCATCCATATCTTGCTTCTTTCCTTCAGATATGATCTTCTTTCTTTCGATCTGGCTTCTTTCTTCCAGATCTGACCTTCTTTCTTTAGCACGGAGATTTATAAGTCAAGTAGAGAATTGCGCACTAGGGCACAGATCTACGCACAAAAATTTCACAATTTCAGGATGAATCTTTGCACAGAGCTTCCTCTTTCTCAGTTCCCAACAATCATAGTTTCAGGTCTCGACAATGGAACCGTTTGTTGTCACATGGGTAGACCCAAGGTTCAACGCTTCAATAATGCACCAACAAAACCCTAACTTCTGGTCCATTCGGCAACACCTGCAAAGTAGATGAAGTCTCACTCGAGGTAGAGGCAGGGGTGGTTGCAGGACTCAAGTGTCTGCAACCTTAGCTGAGACACAAATCTATGATTGTAATACTTAATAAATCACTTAGCACCTCTAGTTCCTTAATATAAAACCGTTATCTACTTCACTGATAAAACAAAGCCTCGCAGTATTCACATTATTCTACTATATCCAAGCACTCAGCATAAGTAAACAGATCAGATTAAGCATTAAACACATCCATGTAGATTAGATCTGGAATTCCCACATATAATAAGCACAAAGCAAGTGGATATATCCAACTACATCAAAGCACTTAGCAAAAGAAGAGATAAAATCATTAAGACAAGCACAAAGCATCATAACACATGATTTACGTGGTTCACCTTTCTTTTGGGGCTACATCCACCAAATATTCTTCTTTATAGTCTTCGGTCAATCGGTTACAAGCACAGAGCCTCAAAACACTTACTTCGCACATGATAGAAGATTTGCGCAACTCGCTAGATCCTCCTTCCTTGCGTTACAACACTAAGCCTCCTAACGTATCGCGCAGGGACTTTCACTCAGCTCTACAAGTATTACACAGAATTCACAAAGCCTTGATCACACAGATTCAACTCTTGACACTTAGCCTATATCACATAGATATACTATCCACTACTTCTCTATATGGCCTAGACATCTATATATACATACAAAATAGGCCTAAACATGGGTAAACCTATGGGCCGACATCCGCTTCCCTTTACATATTCCCCAAAACCCAAAAAGGAGCCCAAAAATGGGGCGGAGATCCCGTGATCTCCGCTTCATCTTGCGCTCCTCCTTCGACAGGCTATTGAAGTTCCAAAATAGGTCATCATGACCAAGAAATTCCCAAAACTTGGTCAAGATCCAACAAAAGAGATTAGGATGAGAAGCCAACTGAAGTGGAATTCATATCCTTGATCTTGCACATCCCTGCATGCCAATTCCAGTTGGTTTACAAGGTACTTCACCCAATTCATTTGTAGGCCCTCCGCGCACTTTCCTGCGAGGTCGACTACAAATCCACTCACTTGGGTGGGTCGGTTCTTGCGAACCAACTTTCCTGCGATCAATTGACAGGATAAGCACACTGCGTCGCTCTGTATAGAGGCTACCTTGTAGCCTCACGTTCCCTTCTTGACATCCCCGTAGGTGTCTTTTATCTTCTGCGCAAGAGCGTGATCCATGGTTTTCCCAGGATAGAAATCCTATGGGTCAGGGCCTTGCATGCTCGGCCCTGTGATCCGATTAATCAACGTCGGATCCACGGTGATACAGTGATCCAACCATAAATATCCACCATGGTAGGAGGACAACAATATATTGACGCATGCAGTCACTTCTTGGTGCCTTCCGAAGTGTAGGATCTTCATAACGTTGAGGAGGGTAGACTACGCGAGGTTCATGGTCCATGACTGGGGTATGATCTTCAAGTTCTTTCCCTTGGTTCTGGTCAGATACTTGTGTGGGGCGAGCATGTTGTACACCTTCTTGTCGCCAAGGTTGAAGTCACTAAACTTCAATGTTGTGATCTTATCTTGGTTTTCCTGCACTACGTGTATCCCCTTCGGGAGGTATGTAATGACCAATTCATATTCAAAGTCTCTGGGCACACTGTCTCGATTTATTGTGCCACTTGGAGGTGGTAGATAGGCAGGTAGGATTCTCGGAATCAACTTAACATTCACTAAGTCATCCTTGTGTTTAGTTCGCCTTTCACGGGATGGTCCAGCTCCGTGAGTAGTGGATGGAGAGGCCAACAAACCTCTCGTCAATGATGCTTGTATACTTGTAGACACTCCTCTTTCCGACATGACTCTCTCTGTCATCAAGTCGATCAAAACTTCTTCAACAACTTTCTCTGCAACGCTCAATGCTTCTGACATATGCACTCGAGGTGAACAATTCGCTGGTTCGGGGAACAACTTAGACACGGTAATGAGATAGAGAGTGAGAGCACAATGATCATTGTATAAACTCGGCTTAGTCTGTGGGCTCAAATTCTCAATTAGCTAAAAGTGTTCTCGGTGCATGGCAGGACGTGATAAATAGGTAACTTGACAACGGTTTGCTTACAATGGGTATGAGCCTCCATTAACTCCTGTTTGATCCGTTATGGTGCGACCCAATGGTCTGATGACGAACCTTTGTTGCTTTTCATCCCATTCGAAGAGGGAGTCGAATGGATATATCGGCCCCAACGACTATATTTCTTCGTCGTGGCGAAGTGCCATGTGTCGTTGTTTTGATATCCTGGTGAAGCTCCAATTCTGCAAATTTTCTCTCCGTGAAGTTCCCTCTGGAACCTTCTGCAACTTATTTTTCTTCTTACTTTGTTTCCTCGCCTTCTTTCCAGTGAGCTTCGTCTCGGTAGTTCATTTTCCATTCTAATTCTTATCTTCTTTTAACATAGTTACTGCGCACTATTGAGATTCTTTCCTAGGACTCAGGGGTAATACCTTTTCTTTGTCTGGGATAGGTACTTCAGTCTTTCAGGAGACCTCTAATGTTCCTACAGCTTTGATATCAGGGTGTCTAGTGTCAAATAGCTTCGATCTGTTCTCTTGTTCTTCAATCAATTATGCGATCCTTCTAGTCATGAAATCTTTTAAGTCTTATTTCTTCTGCTCCAAGGTTTCTTTTTCTTCCCTTCGTCTGGCTTGAGCTCTGTCAATCCAAGGTTTTCCTATTAACATGGTAAATGGGGCGTTGTCTTCAATAAACTTAATAATCTCAAAATATTCCTCTGTCGAAGTTCCATTAACGTTCATAGGTATCTCAGCGAGCTTCCCACATAAGTTTACCAACTTTCCTATGAATAGTCCTATTCCTCCTAATGAAGGGATTGTAGTAGGCATTCTTATAGCTTCCCAAGTTCTTTTTGTCATGATATTCACTTGTGTTTCCTCATCTAGAACACACTCAATGTCGAAGTCCCCTATTCTTGCTTCAAGGCACTCCTTGTCTTTAAAAATCTCTAATAGTATAACATGTCGATGGTCATCCAAGGTGTCTTTCATCTGTAGTAATACATTCTCTGATTCTTTCTGGGGTTCTTCTATAGCCTTAGTTTTTGGATCTGGCTTAGGGTTTTCTTGTCTTATGTTCATACTTTCAATCTTAGCAATCATTTTGGGGCAATCCAACACTTCATGGTCCATAGACTTACAACAAAGACAACTAAGTCTTCTTCCAGGGCATTCCTTAACAAGATGTCCTGGTCTCATGCAACTATAACAGAGGGTCAATCCTCTCTTTCTTTTAAATGATCCCCAAACTCTCCTGTATTGTGCACTAGGATCATAGGAACTAACCTGCAATAAATTATTTCTAGGATCCTGCATCCATTTGTTAGTCCAAACATTCTCTCTATGCATTGGTATAACATATCTTTCACTAGTTTGATAAGATCTATTCATATCAAACCTTCTTTCATCTATTAATACTCTATTTTCCAAACTAGGACAGACTCTATTAAACATACCTAGATCCATACTCTAGAAATAAAAATTTCCACTTATCTTACTTCTACATAGCACAAAGCTTCCAAATCTAAAACTTTTAAGTATTCTTACCTTTATCAGAGCACATAGCTTGCAGATCTTACCTCTTTTAATCAAATGTTCTTACTTTTACTTTTCTTAGAGTGCCAAGCATCCAGATCTTGCTTCTTTCCTTCAGATAGAGCTTCTTTCTTTCATATCTGACCTTCTTTCTTTAGCTCATATCTTTATAAGTCAAGTAGAATATTGTACACTAGGGCACAGATCTACACACAAAGCTTTCACAATTTCAGGATGAGTCTTTGCACATAGATTCCTCTTTTTTAGTTCCCAACAATCACAGTTTTAGGTCCCGACAACGAAACCATTTGTTGGCATAGGGGAAAACCAAGGGTTCAACGTTAAAACAATGCACCAACAAAGCCATAACTACCATCCCTTTCGGCAACACCTGTGAAGCAGATGAAGTCTCACTCGAGGTAGAGGCAGGGGTGGTTGCAAGACTCAGGTGTCTGCAACCTTAGCTGGGACACAGATCTGTGATCATACTACTTAATAAATCACTTAGCACCATCAGTTCCTCAATATACAATCAATTACCACTTCTCTTATAAGGCAGAACTTCGCAGCATTAACACTGATCTAATGTATTTCAGCACTTATCATAAGTAAATTGGTCAGATCTGGTAGATCAAGCACTGCACATATTCATGTATATCAGATCTGTCATTCTACTTATCAGTAGCACTAAGCATAAGCAGATCTATCTTATAAACATATCAGAGCACTTAGCATATAACATATGAACACATCAAGACAAAGCACAAAGCACATAACACAATGTTTACGTGGTTCACCCCCACCCTGGGGATACGTCCACCAACTCTTCTTCTTTATTTTCCTTGGTCAATTGGTTACAAGCATAAAGCCATCAAAACCCTTACTCTGCATACGACAGAAGATCTGTGCAGCTCGCTAGATCCTTCTTCCTTGCGCTCACAACACTAAGCTCTCCACAATCTGCTACAAGGACCTGCACTTAGCTCTGCAAGTCTCTTACAGTCATGCACAAAGCACTTACAGACTCTACTCGCACTTAGCATACATTCCCATCAAATAGATGCACTATTCTCTTCAACTAATACCAACTTACATTGCCTATCCTTCTATTTATACATACAAAATAGGCCTAAACATGGGTAAACCCATGGGCCAACATCCCATTCTCGTTACATATTCCCAAAAACCCAAAAAGGGGTCGAGATCCTATGATCTCCGCTTTGTCTTGCGCTCCTCCTTCAACAGGCTTTCGAAGTCTCAAAATAGGTCAACATGACCAAGAAACTTCCAAAACTTGGTCAAGGGCCAACAACAACTCTGAATAGTGTTGGCCCTTTTGCACTCCTTGCAGGGGAATTTCAACAAAAAACAATATACTCTGAAGAGTATATGCACACACTCCTTGTGTGGCCTTTGCAAGAGTCCTCTATCTCTCCTGAGATTCAACTTCCTTCTGAAGATAGCCGTTCTGCACACTCCTTGTGTGGGGAATGTGTGCTCCTTTACCACATAATTTAGAAGAGAAACAATTGAAGCTTCTGCTAAACTCGTAAGCTCATTCACAAAACACATGAAACACATGCATGGACAGGTAAACACATATTGTAACAGTGAACCCATTCAAGTGATTAACTCAGAGATAGATAACCATACATTTGAAGCAAATGTCTCCTTCTCATATATTCAAGTAAAATATGTATATACAGAGTTCTTACAAAACCTCTATGTGCTTCTTTTTACAATAGCTCTACAACAACAAGCTCTTCTCCAACAACAACTTCCTCTCAACAACTTCAGTCTCAACCACAACAACAAACCTTACAAATGAATTAAGAAACACATTATATACATGAAGGAGATTCTCAATCCTTCCCTTCTTTCCTACCTACTGCTCTCCTATCATATTAAATGATCATTTACAAGCAAATACAAGCTAAGATCGAAATCTGTACAATACATCCATACATTAAATAGATTACATCCTGCTAATATTTCCTAGGATGGCCTCATCCTCCAAACATTTAAAGACCATTTATTACATTGGTTTTCAAAATTCAAAAATTGTCTCCCTCCTTTGGGAGTCTAATCAACTCCTAAGTGTGTTGGATGATGTGCTTTCCTCCAGCCTGTCCTCTTTTAATGCTGATGGCGATGCTCATGCATCAACTAATGTCGACCTTTATTACATGGAAAATATATTATTCTACCTATGTGAGGGGTTATGGAGGTTAGGTGCCTAACATATTCATACAAAGACAGCATTAATAGATGGTAAGATAATTACTTACATGTTGTGGATGAGTAAACATCATCTTGAGAAATAACCTATGAGACTGTTGCTTCATATTTCCTTGTTTCTCAAGACTATCAAATTGTATCTTTGGCTATCAATACAATGTGTATATGAATGTTGTTATCTATTTCTAGTAGCAATAATTATCATGCTTAAAGATTCTTTGGGACAATGAATGTTTTCTAAGTCTTGAGAATTAATCATTCTCATATACAATTTAATTTAGTACCTGCTCTCAATTGAGATAGGATTAACATATTAGTTTTCTTTTCTATGTTAAATTAAATCATAGATTGAACGATTAAGTCTCTTCTATAAAGAGAAAATATGTCAAGTGGAAAACCAATCCCACATATCGGTTGGAAACTACCATCCCAAATAAAACAAGTCTAAATGGGACTTATGATCAGGTAGTTATCCACTGTTGACAATAAATAATTTATTCATTTCATGTTAGTCTTACAGAGGAAACATTCATAGATGATAAGACAATTGCTTGGAAGTTGTGGATGAGTAAACATCATCTTGCGAAATAACCTATGAGACTACTCTTTCTTATTTCCTTGTTTTTCAAGACTATCAAGTTGTCTCTTTGACTATCAATACAATGTAGATATAACTATTGTTATCTATTTCTAGTAGCAATAATTATTGTGCTTAAATATTCTTTGGGATAATGAATTTTTTCCAAGTCTTGAGAATCAATCATTCTTATCTACACTTTAATTTAGTACTTGCTCTCAATTGAGGTAGGATCAAAAGATTAATTTTATTTTCTGTAAATTTATGTTAAATTAAATCAGAGATTGAAGGATTGAGTCTCTTATCTAAAGAGAAAATATCTCAATTGGTAAACCGATCCCACACATTGTTTGGAAACTACCATCCCAAACAAAAATAATTCTAATTGGGACTTGGGATTGAGTAGTTATCCCATGTTACATGAGGAAATTTTTCCTCCTATCAACAATTGGCGCTAGAAGGAGGGAATATGACAAGATGACCCCATGGAGCCATTATTTTGAATGTATTTAAATACTCATTGTTCCTATACATATTTTTGTTTTGGAGAATGCTTTTAGTTCTCCTTGACCCACTGGAAGCATTTCCAAGAAGATAGTCAATTCCTTGTCGAAATTGAAATTTGATGGTGAGGGTGTAATATCTGCATTTTATCATCTTTCTCGTTTTAATATTAAATGTATTTATTTTATAATATTTAATGATAATTATATATACATGTTATTCACTCTCACATTACAAGGGAGAATCATGTGTTGGTTTGAAATGTTGCCAACAAAATCTATTCACACATGGAAACAATTTATGGAGTTATTTCTCAGTTCTCATGAGGATTATAATTATAATGATGTGTGTTTGGAATTAACAAATATAGGAAAGTTTGAAGGTGATCTTGCAAATGAATTATTTTCCAAATTTATGTTAACTTGCTTCAGATTCCGTGAGGATGATCAACCTTCTAGAGAATATGCAATAGATTGGTTTCTCTATATTAATTCGTTTTCTAACACACATGATCAAGAAAACAATGATGGACTTGAAATTGATATTTATAATGATATGTATGTTGGTAAAGTTATTATCTCATCAATTAATGTTGATTCGAGTTCTAATTCTTTTGAGTCCACTAATAACACTAAAATTGTTATGCAATGACAAAAGTTAGGATTTTGTAATATACAGTTTCAGGAACAAGAGAAAGTGTGTGAGGATTCAACTCTTATATTAAACAACGATACTTAAACTCTTGTTGAAAGCGATATGGTGGCAAAAGACTTAATGCTTACATGCCTTGAAATTGCAAGTGTAAGTAATGGCTATATTAATGGTGATATTACATTTTCTTCTTCTCATATTGAACAAGGTGCCCTCATCCTTACACAAAACTTATCATTAAATAAGAGTTTGCATGATAATGTTTCTCTCGAAACAATTAATGAAGGTTATCCTATCAAAAGGGAAGCATTTAAATTTTTACACTTTGAAATATTTTACTCTTTGTATCCAGATATGTTTTCCGATCATAGTATACACTTTGATATTAACTATTTTCAAGTTAAGACTATGTTATGGTAAAATTCTAGTTTGATGCAAAGTGATGGAAAAGTGTCTTACTAGAATGAGGGAAATGTTTCCATTCAATCTAATTCATCTCAATATTATGAAGAAGAAAGTGATTTTTTTATGAACACTACCTATGAAACACATGCATGCTTTTTAGTTCATTTGATGTCATTGGAAATGTTGAATTGGTTTGTAAGTTGAAAATGGATGAAATTATTTTTCATGTTGTATTAAATATTAATGACACTGAGTCACTTCACCGCAAGGTGATGGTTATGTTAGGATCTCGTGTCATTAATTCCAAACTTGAACATGGAAGGAAAAATGAGGTAATTTACCGCAAGGTAATGTCAAACTCTCATTTTGTTTTTTTTTTTCAATTTAATAACAATGACATTTCTTTTAAAAAACATTCTCCACTAAGTCCCTTTCTGGATTTTCAAATAATGTCTCGATGAGATATGTATTATCTCCAACAAATCTTCACAAACATTAAATGAATTCCAAAATGATTTCTATGATCCAATTGAAGCTTGGTTGGAAGAATCATTTTTGAAGAAGTTTCCATTGTATAATAGAATCCATATTATGCTCTTTGTGATTAGGAAATTAGATTTAATTCTTCCCATATTTGGATATGAAGTATTACAATCCCTAAGTACTAATACTTAACTTCCATCTTTTTGTAGAACTGGAGTTACTTCGATTGTTGAATTGGGTACATGATTTCACCTACTTTGTGTTTTATTAGAACAATGTAGTGTAGGAGCAATTTACTTAAACTTGTTCTTTGGTTTTTGTTTCTTTTTATTTTTCATTTCATTTGTTTTACTTTGAATAATATATTTCTCAATAAATTTCAAACAAATTTGGTGGCCTATGCAGGTTACCTATTTTCACTTGCAAAGGACAGGTTGCAAACTGGTTGAAATTTTTTTCTACCAACTATATTTGCAACTGGAAACAAATAAGGAATTAGTTTATATTGTTTTTCACAATTATTCCTATGATGATTTATGTAGTAAACTGCAGAATCTACGAAAAGTAAAAGACAAAACAACTAAGGATTTCCTAACAAGATCTATGTGCATGTTTCCTTTAGTTCATAATATTCTCAGTTCAAATTGTTTGAACATTTTTTACATAAATTTATTTCTTTTAAGCAACATCAGTTAGAAAATTTTGAGATGATATCATTTTTCAATGCTAACTTTGAAGTTAGATGCGATTGCATAGAAGGGTTTTGGTTTTATTGTTGATTTTAATCTTTCTTTATCTACTTTTCCTACCGATATGGAGTATCTTGTGTATAAATTTTGAGTTCCAATCATTTGGAGTATCATGTGGAAAGATAAAAATTTGGAATGAATTCTTATTTATAATGAGACACTCCAAGTTTAAGTTGTGGTCTTCTCAGTTTTTTTTTTTCGTTTTTTTTTATGAAAGGATGAACATGAATCTCCACTTAAGGACAAAGAAAGATATCACTTTACTACTTTTCATAATGTAAAGGAAGAATTTTCCTTTTGTGACCAACATTGTACTTCACAACAATATTATTTTTGTTTAAATATAGGGAATGAAGATGAACCTATCACTTTTGGATCAACTTTCTGATTGATTTATCAAGAGGCTTTTTGAAACTTTTTACTCTAAAATTTTTTATGACATACCTTTCATGCTTTTGACTACTTGTGAACATGAACTTAATATAGATAATCATATGAATTCTAATGTATTAAAAGAACATGAGGCAAACACTTATCAAAATAAGTTATTGTAGATATCCATGATATTAGATATTTTACATTTTGCTTAGAAGAAGGTAGAATTGTTTTTTATAAGGTTGATGACGATAATATATCTCCTAAATCAATATTTCTGAACGATTCATTTATAATTGACTATGATTTAGGGAGAGGATATTCCTTTTGAATACACTCTTTGCAAAGAAGCCTTTCATTCCTTGATTTCTAATAATCATTATTATTCTTATCATGATATGTTTTACGCTTCTCATGTGCAGATAGTCATGCCCGATCTTTCAAGAGCCCGTCTTCATGATCATACTTTAACGAGGACCCCACTATCAATGATCCACAATTTTGGAATCAAAAGGATGAGATGGTAAATTTGAAGTTATTTCAATATCTCACTTGTAAACCTATTAAACAAGAAACTGTTATATTTTCAGGATTTTTGTATCATCTTAGATGTGAAAGATGAAATTCCTTTTGGTTATCATGAACAATTGTTTGACATTACTAATCTTACTGAACTTTAATATACATATAGATCATTTTGATATCACATAATTTGAATATCATGATCTTCGACTCTTGATCATTTGGAATATTAATTGCACGATAAAAAGGCATTTTGGTCTTTACCCATGATTGTGCCAAATCCTTATTATCCTATTGCATAAACAAATGACATTCTTAACAATAAGGCATGTATTCAAGGTAGTGTTCTGATCACTTTCACTCCTAACTCACATCATGTAGGTTTCCTTCATATAAAATATTTTCAGTTATTCCATATTGTTAAAACTGAATACTATGATAACATTAGAATTTCGATGAAAATATTTTCAGCTAATTTAAAAAGAACCATCTTACACATGCCGAATAAAGATGTTTTAATTCTTACTATCTTCTGCTGCTTTTTCCTTATTTGCAATAATCATGTAATTGCAGAGTTAAAATTACTTGGATGACCACATTGGCATATTGAAGACGTTGAGATAAAGATGAACCTTCATCAGAATACATTAAGAGAAGATTCTCCTTATCTTTCATCCCTCTTGGTTATTAATTGTCTTTTTCATAATCACATTTGTATTTCTCTCTGGTCCTATCCTAGACTTTCAGTTATCGACTAATTGTTTTGGTTTTGGAATGTTCAGTGTATTTTGTCTTGTGAAAATATTGTGAAACATGAATTAATCAAGAGAACAAAATGAAATTGATGTAAATTGATTGATGATGTTCTTAAAAGATTGAGGTCATAATTGCAAGATTATCTTAGGTTTCGTTCCTCTTTTTCAATATTGTTTTCAGGTTTGCCATTTTTCTTTGTATCTTAATAAAAGGTCTGATTAACTGAACATATCATATTCTAGTTTACACATTTTTCATTGATATTTTCTTTGATATGACAGTATGCTTCAAGCCTAATTTTCATTTACATTTTCCCATGCTTTGTTTCCTTTTCATTCTTTGACTTTACATAGTCTCTTGCATTTGTTTCAATATTTTTGTACATGATTCGTTAATTAGGAAATTTGAGTTATTTTGTTTTCATATTTTAAGGGAAAATCTTTGAAAGCTATACAAATGAGATCTTCACTTTGTTATTATTACAAATGGCTTTGTTTTATATGAAAACATTTATATCAAGGTTTCAGATCTTTCACATTGGATAGTGACTATGGAGGAACACAAAGACTTATTTTAAAAATTGTGATGGTTTTCTTTAAGTAGAGGAACAAGTCTATATTTATCTTTTATTTGAATCACACCCTCATCCCACCACATTAAATAAATATTCTATATTGATAGTTTAAGGGAAAATATTGGGGTCAAACTTTTAAAAGTATGGCATCTATTCTTTGAAATAAATTAATATCTTGTACCGCTCTACTTCCTTCACCCAATTTCATATGCAATTATTTACAAATCAAATCTAAAGGGTGAAATTAACAAATATAAGGAAATTGAAGGCACTATAAAGTGTGGGAAGTACACATAAACCCGTTGGGGATATGGATGCTCGCTAGCAGCAGAACCATGCTTGTATGGTATCGAGACATATTCATCGGGGCTATGGATGCTCGTGGGAAGTGAAGCAATGATGGGAAAGATAGGTATATTTTACACTTACATAAATGCCTTCTTATCATAAAACCCCATAGTCGTACCTTTTTATATTTAATAGTATGATGATAATATATTTTTTTCTCTATCATGGATTCTTTGTTTAAAGATAGAGTAGATATTAAGTACTCAAAATTTTTGACTTTTACTTGTAAATTTGTCTTATGTGGGACCCTTAAGATATCGTACAATTTCTAAGAATCTTGCAAAACTTATCATTTGGATTTTAATAAACTTGAACCCCATTACATTAATAACAAAGGTAACTACTTCACCTAGTGCATTTCCATTTGTTGAGCCCTCAACAACCCCCCCTTTATTTTTGACAAAAGTAAAGGGTCCCCCCATTGAATTTTAGAAAACACTGCTTTCATTTGCAATTGATTTTGTCTTACTTGATTTGAAAGGATGGTTTGATGGTTTCCTTTTTTGGGTGTTTGGTTTTCCGCACTTCTTATCATCATTTATTTTTGGCTTATCTTCTGTGAGATGATGGTTTGGTGATGTAATATTGTCGAAACAAAATCATTAGTGAAATTTCATCCATACATCTAGCTTAATGATTATGATTTTGATGATGGGATTGTTGCATCATGTAAACCTGTTATTTCATCGCATTTTCCTCACATAAGTAATGATTGCACCATTTAAGTATTTTTGCTCCTTGGTTACTGAACATTGTTTGTGTGCTCATTTGGAGTAATTCAAGTTGATTCCATGCCTTGATTTGCTTAAAATTGGATTATCATGATGATTCGACAGTCTCGTCAAGGTTTGGTCTTTGATGCATAAATAAGTTAGTTGAGCACTTTGGTGGATTGAAATAATTCAATTAAAAGTCAAATTTTAAGAAATTTAATCTGTACCTTAAAAGAGTAAATGTTAAAGAATGGAAGCGAATTGACAGTTTTGAATTTGCATAAAACATTATTTTTTAGAAGTCTTGAAATTTCACTTAAAATTATACATTTTCTATAATTTTCTACTCTTTGGAAAAATAAAATAAGCTAAATTAACTTTTCTTATATGAATTTATTCTATGCTTTAAAAGAAAGTATATCAAAGTTGGTGGCAAGCATATAGTTTTGGATTTGAGCTAGGAATCAATTTTTAAGAGGCTTTTACTTTCAATGAAAAATGATTTTTTTTACACTTAATAATGTTTGATTGTTTTTCCTAAAATGATGACTCATAAAGGAAAAACATTAATGACCAATCTATTAACTAATAAAACTGTGAATTTTTACTAAAATTTATGTTTTGGGTGATCATTAAAAATATCAAAATGGTATCAACTACTAAAACATTTCATGGTGGGATTAGTCATTTTATGATAGCCTCTGCATAGTTCTACATTAAGACACATTCATCATTTATACAGTTGCAGATAAGTTTTCTTGTAACTCCATTCATCACTTCACTTCAAAAACTCTATGATAAAAGTTATTAGATTCATTTACATGAAACTCATTGCCATTTAAAAGTGACAGGTTTGATCCTCGAAAATAAATTTGGAAAATGATATGGTACCTATAAGTAGGTATTTCAAGTTTGTCTAAAGATTTGAATGTTTTTTTTAATATGATTACATTGATAAAACAATTTTTTTTTTTTAATCAAATCATATAAAAAAAATGCATATGGTTATATTCCATATAGTAACAAACTTGTGATTATAAATATTCCAAGGTGTTACCCTTTTTTTACAAATTCAACCACGGGAGTTATTGTGTTAAAAACATTTCAAATCATATAGTAAAATAATTAATGTAATACATCAACCAATTGGTAAGACTATGTGTAACCAATTGGTAAGATTTGGTAAGATTATGTGTAGAGAAAAGGTAATTAATTGTTGTTTTTTGTTGTAGGGTAAAGATTCTATCAAATGAAGATTTGTTTCGGGGATATTTGTTTTAAATCCGGAAAAATTGTTGGATTAATAGATTTAAGTGATTATTTCTGTAAAATCTGAATACCCTATAAGTTTTTCAACATGCTGAATCCATTTCTGCCTTCAAAAATGGATTCTGAACAACAAAAAACAATGATTCGTCTAAATTTATATGGAAAAAAAATATCATTTCTTAGAAAAAAAAAACTATTTCTTAGAAAAATTCCATGGTTCGTTTCGTTGATATTTTGGCATGAGTTCAAAGAGATCCATTTTTGGGTTTGTTGTCATATTAAATCACATCAAATATTGGTAAGGTATTTTGGTGCCAACTCTTCGCTCATGTTGCAACAACTGTTCAATGCCAACCAACTATTTATGGGATAAAAAATCATGTCACAGATCTGCCAAAAGTGAATAGAGGTTACACCAACCAACCAACTGGATCTCCTCCATAAGAGGTTACACCAACCAGATCACAAGAGGTTACACCAACCAGATTATTTTCCGGAAAAGGAAATTTTCTTTCTAAAATTACGGTCATAGGAGGAATTTTGACAGTAGAGAGGCATATTTCTCTTGCCTTATGCCTTTGGATTCTTTCTTACATACCTGTTTTCTTTTGTGGTTTTGAAACTTGTATTGTAACTCGTTATTTTTTCTATCAGTTCTAATAAAATCTTTTTAAACTCCAGTTTTTTTGGCATATTGGGTTGAGGGAAGTAGAATTGATGGTGTTGCATTTTTGTTAAACATTTTTTTATTTCTTTCACTCAAATGTTACAAAATCTATTTTCATGATTGTGGATTATGTTAATTAACCAAAATATAAAATTAGGAAACATCATTATTGAAGATTATTTTTATGATTTAAATAATTGATGTGTGTGTTTTGTGAGAGGATGATTCTCTTGTGAATTCCTTCTAAGTGATTTATCATTTATAATCCTTTTCTCTATTTGATATTCATTTCCTCTTAGTTATACAAATAAAACATTCATAGATGGTAAAATAATTGCTTTCATGTTGGGAATGAGTAAATAACATCTTGTGAAATAAGCTATGAGAGTGATGTTTCATATTTTCTTTTTGTTAGGACTATCAAATTGTCTCTTTGATTATGAATACGGTGTATATATATCTCTTGTTATCTATTTCTAGTAGCAATAGTTATTGTGCTTAAATATTCTTTGGGATAGTGATTTTTTTTTAACTCTTGAGAATCAATCATTCTTATCTACACTTTATCTACACTTTAATTTAGTATTTGCTCTCATTTGAGATAGGATCAATATATCGGTTTTCTTTTCTGTAAATTTATGTTAAATAAAATCAGATCTTGAACGATTGAGTCTCTTCTCTAAGGAATAAATATATCAAGTGGAAAAACAAGCATACATATCGGTTGGAAACTACCATCCCAAACGAAAACAAGTCTAATTGAGACTTGTGATCAGGTAGTTATCCCCTGTTACAAGAGGGAATTTTCCCGACCGTCAACACAAGGTTGGTCATTTCAAATGTACGTATCATATTCTCTTTCAAACCCAAAATCAAGTTATCACTACCACGAGTGATGACCAAATCATCAACATACACTGTAACTATCAAAATATCCATATTCACATGTATGATATATACTATGATATAATTCACAACACTTGAAACCAATATTGAAGAAGAACCTATCAGTCTTCTCATATCATGCCTCGAGGGATTGATTCTATAATATTCCCAAGAGTACTTGGCTGTGATATTATGTTTTATGGTGCATTGTGACTGTATGTTTTTAACCAATACTTTGCATAAAATGTTTTCTTTTGATTGGTAACTTTTTACAAACAATTTTTATGTGTTATAACAATGGTAATTTTGTTAAACATCTCACATGCATCCACAATATTCATGAAATAAAAGGGACAATCTAGGCATTTTTACTATGGATGGAAAAACCCAATAGCAATACAAAGTATAGTGGCTGCATTAATGCAACTGTAATAAATCAACTAAACACACAAAAAATAATCCAAAACCTAGAATAATGCCTTTGTAACTTCAATAACTGCTACAAATCTTCTCCACACTCCTCCAAACCCTTCGTTGCTCTCTCCTATTGCTGTAATATTCCCAGGGCACAACTCCAAGAGCCCAAGACCTCTCCCTGATCTTCTCGACCTATAGAATACTCCTGCGGCCTCCTTTATACCTCGTTGTTCAACACATAAAGGGATGAATTGTTTCCCCCAAGCTCGCATGGCACATTACCAATGGCTCATGGACCCTTGTATTTCTCCTCGCGACCCGTACTATGCTCCATGACCCTTCCTCATTTCCTCATATATGTTGAAGAGGGGAATCGACCCAAAAGGGACCCCCAAAATATCTCTTTGTCACTCAAATTTGTAAGAAGGGAGATGATATAGCCTTCTAGAAACCCCACGACCACCTCCAATGCTATGAACCTCCAATCGAGTCCACGATCTCCTAAAATTCCCGCAGTTCTGCAAACAAGGAAAATCGACCCTTTCTGGAAACCCATGATTCTCTCCAAGAAGAATTACTACTCCCAAACTGAAGATAAACCAAAGATGAAACTCTAATGGAAATCCTAGATGGATTTCTCCTTCTTTTTTTAGTTAGGGTGGATATTGCACCACCGAAACCAAACCCACAGTGGAAGCGTTTTGTCAAAACCCTAACAAAAACTTAACTCAAAGAGCACTCCAAAACAAGCGATCAAAACATGACGATGAAGTTGAAGAGTGCCCTTACTTTATACTTCTTTGAACCCATTCTAGATATTTCCTCTCTTTGACCAAATCCACATGAAGATTAAAATCACTTTATAACCCTTTTTAAACCGCCTTTTTATGCCAAAAAGTGATTAATTGGCTTCTGAGACATTCCCGAGCGCTGGAAGTCCCTTTCTCACCATCCCAACCTTTAGATATTTTTGTCCCAGTTCCAGCGAGATATTACACGAAGGTATCCCCTCAGATAATATGATCCAAATACTACCTTTTGTGTATTTAATTAAAGTATGCTCAATAATAATCTAAAATTGCAGAAATCATCAAAATGCAACAAAACCAAGAGAAAACTGTGCGAAAACGATCTTGATGATGGAATATGGTGAATGGACTAGCCTCAGCCCCATATAACTCCGCCAAATTTCCTGAAATCACTGTTATCATCATTTTACTCCTCTGGTAAGGTTGACATAAACCTGTAAGGTCACCTTTGAATGCAAAATAGGGAATCCAAAAATGGGAACATTACAATCCTCCCTTCCTAAAGATTGCTTGTCCTCAAGTAATGCCATCATAACCTGATGCTCCATTGAATGAGTCGGGTTGAAACCGATAATGATACCAAGGTCCCAAACCACCCTGGGATATGTGAAGCATCCTCCACTCAACGCGAAATCCATAAAGGTACGACTATAAGTGGCCTTCTAAAAACTGTCGCTAAGTAGAGAAACTCGGTACCGCCACAACTCGATCAACCCCTCAAAGAACTGCTCTACTAGGGAACCAATGTCATGGAAGAAAAACTAACTCTTGACTCCATTTCAACTACTAAGCTATCTAATACTAAATCCCAGGGCCCCAAGCTAATCTCAAAAATGAACCACCATGTTGTTGTTGCGCCACCCTGATCATAACCGTTCGACCGTCATACCCAATGTGCATCCTTTTCTCCTGGAAATATAATAACAAATACTTGTAGGGGTTGAACCTACTACTAGGAACATTAGCTACACATACATCCATGTGAAGTCATGTCCTTCAGATCCATTTTCATGCTTGATATCGAATACCAGAAAAAGGAATTCTATCCCGATCACTCGCAATGACTCTGAACTGCTTATGGACTCTAAAAATGTCTCCACTGGATAGATCTGTCACCTATTCTACCCCATACTCGAAAGAAATCACTAAAAAGTGCATGAAATCTGACGACTAGTCAATCACGACACACATACTATATTCTCCCTGCACCCTCGGTAAACATTTGATGCAATTGCTCATCATGCTCTCCCACTCTCGCTTAGAAATGGGAAAGGGATGCATCAAAATTACTAGATGAGTGTACCTAGACTTGTACTGTTGATGAGTAGTACACTCCTCCACAACATCCTTCCATGTGAACCCTCCTCAGACCTTCCTGTAAGTGATAAAGTCACCAGGGTCCCAAACTTACTTGCATGATGTGAAGCATGCTCTACTCATAACACCGATCTACAAGGTGCTAGCACAAGAATATATCTGACTTCCGCTGATAAGATAAACGATCATAAGTTGTGTAAACTCGATCAACTCCCCAGAAAACCACTCCTCCAAGAAACCAATTCTAAGCATCCCAAGAGTAAAATCTGGAAGGAAAAAACTAGCCATCTCATCTGTATTAATTGTTGAGCTGTCAAACATTATAGTCCCATGGTCCCAAGATAATCTCCAAGAGGAACCTTAATGACGACACTACACCCACCTGAGCATCACCATCTGACTGCCATACTTAGACTTTGTTCTCCTATCATGGACCCCCAATTTTAAATCCCTAAAAGGACCAAACTCACTACCTTGGATCATGCCTCACCAAAACATCTTAGTGAAGTAAAAATCCGCCAACCTACAGATTGACTCGATCCTGGGTATCACAACGGAAAATATATCTCGTCAAAGCTCAACAAATCCTCTCACAACATCCTCACAATGACACAGTACAATCACTGACATGATATTATCGATCATCCTCATCATCTGAAGTAGTCTATCACTCCAAAGAATGTTATGATACCAACAAATTGGAAGTTTTCCATTCCCCATGCCTATTGAAATCTCTATGAATCGATCCAACATAGTCTAGATCTCCTCTTTTACACTCTGCGCACTAGTCACCATGCCCCGTGTCTCATCCAATTGACTCCAATGATCCTTTCCTATCCCACTGTATACTCTGAGGGAATCAAATAGTATCACTAGATGCCACTGCCACTGTCTGCAAGGCTGGAAAATGACTAATGTGTTGGTCAACTCCAAAGGTACGACCAAGAGATCATAATGAATTCTGGAAGAAAACATGTGCCTATCCTTCTCCATGATCCTAATATGATGATATCCCATATGAAGGTCTCCAATAAACTTATGGGCAACATCTTCCCTCATCAACAACTACACAATTTTATCCTCTGTGACAAATAATTGGTTCTCCAAATCTTGTAATGCTAAGGGTATTTGTTCAATTTCATCATCATGTCAAGGTATGGTCATGTCCTCATCATCATCAACATCATACATGAAATAGGGTGCTAAATCCTCATCATGCATAGGTATTATCATGCTTGAACTACCCTCATTATAAGCATCATACTCAGTGAAAGATGTTGGATCCTCAACATTGGTTGATTGGAACATTTCCTCATAGTCATCATAAGATGTTTCATCCTCATATTTTACTGATTCATCAGAGGTATACCCATCCAAAAAACTAGTTTCACCGTCCTCATCAGTTAGCTCTGATGATGTATCATAGGTCGTTGTTTGGTCTTCCTCTATGCATACATCCTCCTCATGGCTAGATGCATGTTCCTCCACCTACTCACCTCTCATCAATTTCTTCCCTATACCTTTAAAGGAATCCTTGTCGACATTCTTGGGACAACATATGTACTTGAGGGTGAAATAGATTTTAAATGGAAAATATGCACATATCTCCTCACCCAATGCTATATACTCTTGGTAGTGGTAATGCACGTTTTTAATTGCTACAAGACTCCTTGATATTTCAACCACATGCTCTGTATATTTCTTCATCTCACTTAACCAAATGAGTGCAAACCCTGCTACCATCCTTTCTTACACCTGTATGTACACAATCTGATTTCCTTCCCACTATTTCCCCTCGTGCTGGCAAGATCTCCAACTCTGATACCACTATAATATCCCCAAGAGTACTTGGTTGTGATATTGTGTTTTATGGTGTGTTGCAGCTGTATGTTTTTACCAAATAATTTATGTACAATGGTTTTTGTTGATTGGTAACTTTTTACAAACAATTTTCATGTATTATAACAATGGGAATTTTATTAAACATATCATATGCATCCACAATATTCATTAAATAGAAGGGACAATGCAGTAATTTTTATTATGGATGGTGTTATCACTCTGTAATTTCCAGAGGTTGCAGAAGAAAGGGCATAGGTAACTACAAAACCACTTTGGAAGCTGGTATCTAGCCCTACCAGTTTTAGAGAGGAATCTCTCAAAGATTTAGATTTGTTTGAGTTAAAATATTAGGCTAGTTATGAAAATTTGGAATTTGTTTGTGTGTTTGGATTATTTGACTGTTTGAATGCTTAAATTACCATTGGGATATGGGGTTTGTTTCTTAAGATAAGGATATGTCTCAATTTTTATAAAGTTTATGTACAGGGAAATACAGTTAAACTGTTGGATCTGATAAATTTAGATGAAATGGATGGGAAGAAATGAGTAGGGTTCCATCAATTAAAGAGAGTGGTTACGAATTTTGTTTACTTAATTTAAGTTGAAAACATAAAAATCATTCAAATCTAGATACAAAGTATATTGAAATAACTTCTCCTCTTTAAACTTCTTTGAATAATTAGAATTGGAAACACATAGGCATGAAAATAGAGAAGGAAAACATAAACACAAAAAGATGAACTTCACCAACAGTCTGACACGAGAATCCTATGAAAGAGCCCTTTTTTATTACCGGTTGATCCTCTTGAATAATACAAAGTAGATTTCTTGGATGCAAAAATCAACCCTCAATACTTCGAAAGGAGAAGTATTTATACATTTATTTACATAAGATCCTATCATAAATGATCAGGATATATTCGAGGGATATCTAAACTAACTGAATCTTTAATTACAAAAATGTAGAAATCTTTTAGATCTGCTTTGATTTTTGGTGTTGATTTGATGGAAGTTGTTGGTGATATGTCCCTTTGACTTCTGCTTAGTTATTGGTCCTTGCTGCTAAAAAATAGAACTCCTCTTTACTCAAGTAATTCACACAGTTTGTCCCACCTCTTTTTACTAGGGATTTCTATCTTGAGTAATTTTATGTATATTTCATCCATTTCTGCGTACTTAGCAAAAGTAGGTTTAGTGATGAAAACATTTTTGATTTCATGCTGAATATTCAAGTCAAACTGCAATGTTTCCAGGAAAGCTTTCCCAGTAATGCTTCCTTGCATTCCTGTAAACTTAGAGTTGTCTTTGGACACTGTCTTCAATTTCTGGTTGTAATAAGGTAGGGTGATTAATTTGTCATTCAATACTAACAAACCAGGTAGACCCTTTTTGTTCAACACCTCAAACTTGCTAAAGAATATTTGCACACCTATATCCATAACCTGGTATTTTTCCTCCAACAACAACATGAGGTTTTTCTTGGTCAAAACCTTCTTGATTTCCAAGATGGTTTCAGTTCTGTCATCTATCTCCAACTCATCTAACTCTTGTTTGTTTTTAGAGTTTAGAAACCTAATTAGCTCTGTGGCTTCTGTTGGCTTTTCTCCCAATTATTCTTTAATGATTTCAATAGCTCCTATGGCCTTCTGAATTAATTCATGCTGCTCAAAGATGATCTGTATAGAGGGCCAGATTTCTGTCATGGATTTATTTATATCTATCCATATATTTTCCTTAGCTTGGGATAAGGTATTTTCCATAGCTGTTTCTTTCCCCAATTGTTGCAATCTTTGGCTTAGCCTATGAGATTCATGCATTTATGCCTGATGACATGCATGAATCTTTGATTTCTCTTCTTGCAATAACATCATCTCTTCCTATAACTTTTTGATTTCTGATCCTTGTATGTACATATCCTCCATAGATTTCACTAGTTTGTCAGAAGCATCTGAAGTTTGTGCTGGGATAAATGTTGATGTTGAAACTTCAATTGTTCTTATACCTGTAAGTGGCACTACATCTAGTGGAATCATGGCCAGCTATGCATTCTTCTCTTTTCCTTAATCAATTTTTCCATCTCTGCTTCCATTTCCTTGATTTGTGCATTTTGCTCCATGATCAATTTTAACATTTCTTCTTTTTGGATTTCTGTCTCAGCTACTTCTTTGGTTAGTGAATCCTCTGTGGTTGGAAGTTTTAGCTATTTTATAAGTGATGCTATATAAGCATTCTTATTATTTATCAACTCTTCTGCTTCTTTGACATTGTTTGGATCATATCCAATTTTGAGATCTAACTCTTCTAATGATTTTATCTTAGTATATTTGGCCAAAGAAGAGATCTTTTCAATTTTTAATTGAGATTGGATATTATTCAAGGATACCTGTAGTTTAGAAGTTGTCATGGAGGTGTTTGTCAATGTTTAAAAGATCATCTCTCCTGTCTGTCTGTGCATATCCATTTGGTCAACAAGATGGACATCCTTTACATCAAATTCAAAAGAAGTCTTTTTGTAACTTGTTGTTGTTTTGGGATAAGGAACCTGTGCCTGTAAGAATGGAATTTGTATTCTTCCCTTCTCTGTATCAAAAGAAGATAAAATTATGTGCTGAAAAGTGGAGGTTTGTTTCCAGAATTGAGTATGAGTGTTGGTGTTAAGAAGTTCATTTCTTTGTTTAATTTCCTTATAATTGTCAAAAATGTTTGGCTCCTTTTCTCCATGAATTGATTCAGTTGTCAGAGTTGTGTATGGGTTTCTTTGTGAGGTTGGTGATAATGGAGATCCCGCAAACACACTTTCTTACTGTGTTGAAGAGTGTGGTCCTTCCAACACTATAGTAGACTACATTTCTCCCTCTTTTCGAAAATCTGATGTAGAAATGGTTTTAGTCCTCTTCATATATACTTGAAAATATTCGGCTGAGACCTCTGTGACTGAAGAAGAGACTTCCTTCCTTGATATTTTCTCTTCTTGATTTTGAGGTGTAGTATGTTGTGAAGAGGTTATAGATATAGTCTTCTCCTCTGCTTCTTGCAAGGTGTTTTCTTCCCATTCAACCTGGTTCATATCTCTCTCAATTTCTAGCCTTTGTGCGTGCACATAGGGAGTGGTCTTTTGTTTGGTCCTCAGCTCATAAATGATGCCAAAAGGGTCATATGACCAAGTGAAGCTTTGATTAAAATTCATCTGTCTCAAGAGGGTGTATGCTTCTTTCCCTGCTACTCTGCTGCTGCAAATGAATGGTCTTATCTAGGTTTTGATTATGAATTGGGATTTCTTCTTGGCTGCAACAAAATGAATTTCATCTGAATTTATCATTTTCCTTATATACTCCAGTGAAAAAATCGTGATTGGGAGGTATTTAGGTAATTTGTATGGTGGCAACTCACATCCATACACCCTGATTTATGTATAATTCTGGTATAAATAACAATCACCTGTCTTGGCTTGATCAGTTAGGTGTAAGACCTTCTGAATTTCTTCACTGATCCTGGGCTCTATGTTTCTTCTCAACAAACAAACAACTAGATGGATGAACTGGTCATTGAAATCTTTAAAACTGTACTCTACTGAATTCTTCCTTACTAATGAAGTCCATAATATGATTGACTGTGGGTTTCCTTGTTCATTTAGCTTCTGTAGTGCAAAAGGAAACTTGTTTGCTTGATAAAATAAGAACATATAAACCCGTATAGAGGAATATTTGAACATCCCTTCATTTGGAAACTTGAGGAATTGCACATGAATATTATTAGCCAGGAATTGACTGAAATTGAACTTCACAAAAACCTTTTCCTCTGTAGAAAATATGGACAGAAAACGTAAAATAGATTCATCTACCCATTCATCATAATAATAACCTAATAGACATGAGAGGATGGAAATAATCTGGTTAGATTTCTATGAGAAAATAGAAGAGGGATAGGGTGGATTTTTCTTAGGCAATTGGGCATCTTCAGGGAGGAAAATATGAAAAATTTGGGCTCTCTGTGGAAAGGTCAACTTCTGATACAATTCGTTTAAGGTTTCGACAGAGAAAGGGTGGAGGAGTCAGTTTGGGGGATCTGTAGAATTTGGTCAATTTTCTCAAGGGTAACTATGAACATGATTTCACCAGTGGGAGAATCAATGGCTCTTTGGCCTGGCAGATAATTGGCTTGGGATCCGAGGACAAATTCAGGGAAAGGATAAGTATGAGGAAACATGTAAAGGGGAAAATTGGACTCCCATAGCCCAATTTCGTCGCTCTGGTCGATGAAAATGTCTTTCATCCAACAGTGCAATTCAAAAATATCGAATTCACACTTTGGCTCTACAACTTTATAGTCTTGGTCCGCCAGAGGAATGTGGTCCAGGTCAATGGGACAAGGAATCAATGGGTTTTCGAAAGTATCAAAGGACTTTCCCTTGGGAGCCATACTTGAAAAAATCAACAATAAAAGGATGGAAAAGCTGTAATTACCAGAAGAAAATTTTTCATGTTGACGGTGAAAGATGGCGGTGGTAGTTTGACAGCTTAGCTCGACGCGGTCTTCATGGATTCTTAGTCAACAAACAATGTAACTGGATGGAAACATGGGGTTTTAATACGCACAAGGGTATCCGTTATGGCACAGGACCATAATGGGACAACTAACCGTCACAAGGAAGGGTTTAATTGGCTAACGAGTATGTTGTGTGGGACATGTGTCATGTAGGAAGAGGGTTGTAGTGGCAGGGAAAATGAATGGTATCAGGATTAGGTTAGGCGAATTTTGAAGGGGGGGGGGGGGG
>ML787333.1:392273-420692 GCA_009831015.1 Picea engelmannii | reverse complement strand
GGTATATGGAAATAGGAGGAGTGGGTGAAAAAAACTGAGGAGGCTCCATGTTATGTGGGACCATAGAGGGGAAAACCACTTTTCAGACCCCCCCTCCGCCGATAAAGGTAGGTAGGTCGAGGGGGGCGAAAGTGATTGAGGGCTATTGATCGAGTATGGGATGGTGGCGCTGGGAAATATCTGCATGAGGATTATGCGCTACAAGACAAAATGTCTTGTCAACTTCCAAACTTTGGATAAAAATACATATGTCATAAATCCAAAGTTAACTTTTTGAAATCTTTGCATTCTAATTTATTTTTCCTATGCTAAACTAACCTATTTTTATCAACTTAGGGTGCATTTTAATATGAAAACCCTTTTCAATTTTCTCTGAAAAGAAAAATACACCTAACCTATCTTCTATCCTATGCACTTAACTTATTAATCTAGCTTAGACAATTGGATTAAATTATTCTCTAAACTAACTATTTTAGCCAAGATTAGATAATTTAGCTAAAATTATTCTCTAACCTAACTATTTTAGCCAAGATTAGATAGTTTGGCCAAAATTATTCTCTAACCTAACAATAGAAATTTAAAAATGTTTGCTCATTATTAAACTGTATGATTCAAACTTTTTTTTCTTTTCATGGGGTTTTCTTTTTCTCTTTTTCTCTTTTCTTTTCTTTTCTTTTATACCCTCTTTTAATTTTTATTAATTTTTATATATTTTTTCTTTTTCTTTTGGAAATCATTTGCAAAATGTAATAATATTTACAATATAAAATCATTGAAGGAATAAATTTCAATCACCATTTGATACTATGAAATATAGGACTCTAATAGTGGCTCCACTTGGGGATGGTGCCCTCCATGTGAGGTGCCAAGAACTAGTGGTCGATCATCTTGAAGTATATTCTCCAATACTTTCTGCATATGAATAGTTTTATTGTTGTTGTAGACATGGTGAAAAATGACCAAGAGCTTAGGGCCTTCTCTTCGGGCTTCAACTTCTGGTATGAGTCACCCACTCATGACAGTAAAAAATAAAATGGTATTTACAATGAACTTGAGTGAGAAATGCTTCTATTCCAATGAAAATTAGTGCTTGAGAATTTTTCCATTGACAGGTCCACTTGGCAGATCCGATCCATCAATATCCTTAATCAAGAATGCACTACTTCCTATGTAAGCATGGATTATGTAAGGGCCTTTCCATAAATTCTCAAATTTTCCATGCTTACCTTTCTCTTATTTCCTTGAATCCCATTTCAATACCTTGTCTCCTATCTGGAAATCATTAGCCTTGGTTCTTCTATCATAGATCTGCTTAATGCTCTCCTGAATCACTTGAGTTTTTTTGTAAACTTCTTCTCTGGACTGTTGCAGTTGTATGGTCTGATTTATCCTTCTCTGGATGTCATTTGGTTCTACCTGTACTTCCTACAGTATTTTCATAACAGGGACACCTAAATAAGTGGGAAAAACAACATCCATTCCATAAACCAATTGGTATGGGGACATGCCAATTGATCTCTCAGTAGTAATTTTGTCCTCCCATAATGCATTGACCAGCTTGTTGTGCCATGACTTCTGGTTATCTTGCAACAACTTTTTGATGATATTAACCAGAATTTTGTTGGAAGATTCTACTAATCCATTCCCTTGAGGGTAATAGGCAGTAGAGTGTCCTAAAGTAATTTGATATTTTCTGCAAAACTCCACCATATTCTTTGATTTGAATGTTGCTTCATTATCAATGATGATATTCCTGGGAAATCCAAATCTTGAAAAAATATTGATTTCTAAAAATTTAATAATCACAACATCAATAGCTTGCCTTGTAGGTACAACTTCAATCCACTTGGTAAAATAGTCAATGGCTGTAAGGATCCATTTGTTTGTGCCTAACGATGGTGGATGAATTTCTCCAATGAAATCCAAACCCCACTGTTGAAAAGGAGTTTCAATTGATATCAGTTTCAAGGGTAAAAACAACAATTTACTTTTGGTTTCAAAAATTTGACATTTATGACATGAGGTCACTTTTTTATGGACATTTGCAAATAAGGTTGGCCAGTAAAAACCAGGTCTTAGGATTTTGTTGGCAGTAGTCTTCCAGTTAAAGTGTCCACCACAATATCCTTCATGAAATTCCTGCAAATATTTATCTGCCTCATCTTTCAATAAACAATTTAGTAAAATCCCTCCAACATCCTTCCAATATAAATTGCCATCCAAAATACAATATTTCATAGCTTTGAGTTTAAGAAACCTAGATTTAGTCCTGGTCAAACCAGGAGGAGCTTGTAAATGATGTAAGAAAAAAATCAGGTCTGCATACCAGGAAGAGGTTGCAAAATCCTCTGTAACTTGTGGAGTCACATGTTCTTCTTGTTCATTGAGTGCAGCTAGAAAATTTATATCCAAAGCATAAAAATTAGACTCAACCATTAATTTATCTAATCCTTGACCCTTAATGAGCTTGGTAGGTTTGATTTCAATATCAAGGATAACAACAATCCATTCACCCCTTTTTCCATCAGGACTATTTTGGGTCAGAATCTCTTTTACCATAGAGTTTGGAACATAAGAAATTATATGTGAATGTAGGATATAAACTCTAAAATATTTTATTGCTTTTACCAGAAAAAAAGATTGATTTTCGATGATATTGTATTTCAGTGCAACATCTCTGAAGGATTTACTAAAGAAATCAATAGGTTGTTCATGGCCTTCATTATTTTTCTGCAAGAGAACTATTGCAATAGTATGCTCATAGGAAACTGAGAAAAGGAGGAAATATTTTGTGAAATTAGGGATGATAAGCACATGGGCTTGTGTTAAGGATTTTTTTACTTGATCAAAAGAATGTTTTTCTTCCATAGTCCTTTTTATTTTAGTGTCTTTCTTCAACATGTTTGTTATATTTCTTAGAAGTTCTGCCAGATTAGGGATAAATATCCTTAGAAAATTGATTTTTCCAATGAAAGATTGGAGTTATTTCATATTCCTAGGATGATCTATCTTTTGAATAGATTCAATTATGTTGGGATCAATTTTAATTCCATCCTTTGATATGATATGTCCTAGCAGTTTTCCTTCTTCTAAGCCAAATAAAATTTTATTTGGGTTGAGGGAAATTCCAAATTTCCTGCATTTTTCAAAAACTCTTCTCAGGTGGAGCAAGTGTTCTTCATCTGTTTTTGAAAAAGAAGTGATATCATCAAGATATATAACAATGAGCCTACCCAATTCATCCACAAAATCAATATCCATTGCTATTTGAAATGTAGCTCCAACATTCATTAAGCCAAAAGACATTTTCACATACATGAAAGTACCCCAAGGTGTAGTAAATGTCGTTTTTTCTTGATCTTCAAGATGGACTAAAACTTGATTGTAACCAGAAAAACCATCTAATAGAGAAATTATACTGGATCCAATCACCTTCCGCAAAATATGACCCATTTTAGGCAAAGGGTAGTTATCTTTGAGGGAGACTTTATTAATATTTTTTAAGTCAATGCAAAGTCTGATTTCTCCACTCTTTTTTCTAGTTGGAACTAAATTTGATACCCACTTAGAAAATCTTAATGGGATAATGATCTTAGCATCATACATCTTTTTTATCTCTTTTTCAATTAGAGGCATCAACTTTGGGTTAATCCTCCTAAGTTTTCGTTTAAAAGGTTTTTAGTCTTCTTTTATAGGAATTTTATGTTGTATAATGCTAGTATCATAAGAATTTAGATCTTCATAAATCCATGCAAAAACATTAATAAATTCTTTGAACAAGTCTATGTATTTCTGTTTTTGAGCAGGGGGTAAAGATTTAGACAGTTTAATCATTTTTGGTTCTTGTTCAATTCCTATGTTGCAGTTTTCAACTTCAACTCGAGTAGGTTCAATTTTAGGATTTTTGGCTACATCATTAAAATCAAACAATTCCTCTAAAGGAACTAATCCTCTAGGCAAAACATTATTCTTCAATTGCAGTATTTCCAAATCTTCTTGTTTTTGATCTATTTCTTTTGAATCTATCTCATCCACACTCTCTTCTTCATCATCAAAATCAATATCTATATTGGCACATTCAAATTCATTCTTTGATTGTAATTTTTTTTCAATTTGTTCATCATTTCCAAAGGCTTGACAATATCTGATGTTATCTGGGATAGTTGGTCTGTTATTTACTTCAACTGTGTATTGGCAATTAGGATGGAAATGTATTTTGTAGGTACTTGCTGAGGTAGCCAAACCATTAGCTAGAATGTTCTAGTCTCTGGGGATGACTGATAAATCATACTCAATAAAACATTCTAGAAAATCTAGGACAACATTATTGTAAGCTCTTAATCTTGGGTGTTTAGTTGAGTATTCACCTTTGATCTGTTTTATTATCACTTCAGAGTCACCACAAATTGAAATTCTCTTGGCACCAAGCTTCTTTAAAAGTTGTAGCCCTAACATTAAGACTTCATATTCAACTATATTGTTGTTACATTGGAAATTTAGGTTATAGGAATGACCTTCTGAATGGTTTGTTTTTTAATTTGAGACCCATACACATGCTCCTGACCCTTCCTTACTAACATCCCCATCAAAATCTAAGCTCCACAGAGGTTCATTTTGTTTATTAGATTCCACCATAACTATTTTGTCTTCTTCAATGTTATAAACATCATTTTCTAAATTGGCAATTTGTCTCTCCATGTCTTCATCATTGTACAAAATAAAAGAGTTAAGGTTTAAATGAACATAATATAAGAGATAATTGTGTGGTTTATCTTGACTACTAACCATGTATTTCATCAGTGTCTCCCTATATAATCTTCATTGTTGACCAAACAATGGAATGGTAGCATAAGACATGTCCAGTTGAAGAGTTCCTTGTAACTTAGCTCCCCATGAGCGAGACAATAACATGCCATATTTATGAGGTATATCAACAACAAATATGTCCATTACCATACTCTTGGCTGGTATTTGTGCTAAAGTAACACACAAATATTTGATAAGACCTATGCATTTTACTTTACTTGATTCAAAAGAATACAAATATTTGTATGGTCTAGTGATATCAAGTCCCATTTTTTCCATAAAATCCTTAGGCATGAGGTTTTGTGAAACACCAGAGTCAAGGATGGCATTGTGCAAAGTTTCTTCATGAATGTTTAAACTTATGTAGAATGGGGGTACAACTCCATTTTCAGGTTTTCCATCAACTTCAGGCCCAAATAATAGTTCTGGTTGATCATCAACAACATTTACTGTGTCTGTACCTGCCTCTATGTTCAGATCCTTTATCAGTTGTGATCTATATGCATTCTCATTCATGAGCTTTGTTAGAGGAATGGGTATTTTGAGTTTTTCTAATTCATTTTTAAAGTTGAATGATGTTTGAGTTTTATTTGGGTTATGAACATCTTGTTTCTCCACAACTTCCTTCTGTGAAGTGTCTCTGGGCTTAATGGTAGAGGGAACATTAGTTTGAGTTGTTTTTGAGACAAAAACAGATGTTCTTTTGGTTGTGTTGACGGGCAAAAATGATCGTCCGTCAACTGGAAGAACGAGTCTGGTCTGGGGTTGTCTAAATAACCCAATCCGTTTGGCGTGACTCGTTTCGATGGGTTTAATGGTTCTGTTAGCCAATCTAAAAGTCCTAAAAGAAACAAATAAAATAAATAAAAGAGCTAACTATTAACTAACCACTTATATATATGTACATATGTACATATGTAACTATTGTAGATATATTTAAACAACAGATTTACTTATCTTATTTATGTACATGATATACATGCTGCAAGTTTTAATCTAAACTCACGAAACTCAATGTGAAAAATGACTACTTTGAAAAAGCAGATAAAGAAAGCACATAAAATATTTTTTTCGTTTTTTCTTTATAAATCTAAACTAATAAGAAAAAATACTATGAAACATAAACATGTGGATAGTCAAAAGCCAAACCATGTATTCGAGTTTCAGTGAGGAGTAAACGACAGAAAAACATAAATGATCTAACTTGTTAGTGAGTTAACGATATATATCCAAACATCTGCACAATTAGAGAACATCCAACCACCTTGTCCAAGAGGGAAACTTGCAATGAACCTTAAAAAATTATCCTGAATAAATGCAGAACAATGTGTTGGCAGTTGAGTTTTAATAACAGAATGAATGATACAAATAGGTGTTGTGATCTTATAATTGCAAGAAATTACATTAAGATAAATCTGATTGTAACAACGTTGCATTTAATCATTCAACAAAAAATTAAAGAGAAATCCTGTCATTTGAGATGAATAAATGATCACTCTGTTTAATATCTGAAGCATCAAATATGGATGATATTTATAAAATAATTATCCCAAAAAAATAACAGATTGTGAAGTCTAAAGCTATCAAAACCTATAAGTGTATCAGGATAAACAAAGCATAAATGAGAACACCATTTACAAGAAGCTAAAGCTAAAATGCAAATTGTTGTTCCATTCAAGTTTGTGAATTAATCATCCATATTCAGCCCCAGGCTAAGGTGCCTTCATTACAAAAAATCTAAAGTATTTAAAGAGTTCTTGCAAGCTAAACATCCTATCAGGTAGGATAGGATCAAATCTCAAGATGATTTACTAGTTACAAAAATAGAGGGTCATAAAACCACTCAATATCAAACTGTATCTCCCAAAATTATAAAAGTTTTGTTTTTGTTTTACAAAATGAGCCAAAAGAAATGGCTAATTAACTAAGTCCATAAATACTCCATCTTTTGAGATCACCACAAGATACATGATATCCTGAAAGAAAACGAAATGAAGAAATTAGACATTTATTTAACTAATATTTTCCAAAATTTTACATAAGAATTGGTTGGCTAAAGAATATGTTGATTTTGTAGCTAGTCTTATTTTAACCAATGGAAATCTAAATCAATCCATATTAATTATAAAATAACAATAAAATAATAAGTAAGATAAACAACAAATCTTACCTTTCAACCGAATACTAAATTCGAATCATAGAATCTCAGAATTAATCACTGCTTTGACACATTACACATTTTTTATTAGGACATTGACAGTCCTTTTGAAACGTTTTCCTTGCCTTTGTGCACTGATATTGAGCTCGTGGTTTTCACTTGTTAATGAGTCAATCTGAGCCGTGAGGGTCTTGATATTTTCCTGAAGGACGGGGACATCTGTGTAATATTTGCCTATCCAATGTAAACATACTTCACACTATGGGGTTGGGATAGTCGGTTGAAGAGGCACATGATTGTGCGTCAAAACACTAACACTATCCACTGCCAGCCTTGGCCTGAGATCGATACATGTAAATCTCTTGTTGTCTTTTAGACATGGTGGGAGGTTATTACTGTTGGATTTTTTAGCAGGGTTAGGGAAAACAAAAGGGCTCATGCACAGGAGTTTTGATAAACTCAGAACTAAAAACTTGTTGCTCACATAAAGTTGATCGGTTATTGCCCTTTCACAAAGGTTTTCACACAAGAAATATGGCCTACCACTTGAGGAAATAAGAGTCTTATCTATCAGAGGTTTATCCAACACTGTAGGGATGTTTGTGATAGAACTCAATGTTTTTCTACAGATCTTCAAATCCATAGAGAAGAAATGAAAATAAAGAAAACTCAAACGCAACAGATTTTTTGAGAAAATGTTGTCCAAAAAATGAATCATACCTGTGAAATGAAATTGTTTCTGAAGAATATTCCCGTGAAAAAGGTAAATGGGCTCATTTTCGTTCTGATTTTTCAAGGGTTTGATCTAATTCGTCACGGTTTTCTCAGAAACGCTCCAGCAAAAACGTGTCTCTGGCAGACAAAAATGAGATTGAACAGATTGTAACAAGAGTGAATCGAACTAACTATGGGTTTAGATGTAACAGTAACAGAGGAAAGTCTAAGCCAAAAACACAGGAGCGAAACCCACCATTACCCTAACACGTCCAAAACGAGAGCATAAGGGGTTTCAATCCACATAAATTTGGGCATTTTGGGTAATGAGTGTCCTAAGTACAGAGAGAAACCCAAGACTCTGGTTTGTAATGATGGATCTGTTGATTCGAACTGCCACCTCAAACAGAGTACAAAGTAAGACCGAGTTGTGTCTGAATCTCATCGTTGTGTAATGGGTGAAGTCGAGCTGCTAAGGTTAGGAGAGGGTGTGTTTTACAAGCCAAATCATATCGAAAAGTAAACATCAAAACGATTTACCAAGAACTATTAAACAAACCTATAATCCATTGCCAATTGATTCTTGGTGTATCTACAAAGTACTCAAGATATAGTTGATAATCCAAGAGCAACTCAAAACAAATGTTTTATTGATATATGATAAGCTTCAAATCAAAAGAACATTCATTAAAAGAATTGTAAGAACATTGACCCTTCTAAATACCAAACCTTAGATATAATTGCAATAGGATTATAAGTTTTAATGCTTCATTCATGCTTCCAGTCCTGATTGAAACATGAAAACGAAAAATAAAATAAAATAGGAACAATCGAAACATCCTTTTGCAACTGAAAAGTCACCTTTAAATAGCCATATTTACATGACAAAGCGTAGGCAACAACATGAATTGTTATATGTCGCTTTAAAAGGCAAAAATCGTGTAGGGCTGCCAACAATGACGACTTACTGGGAGAAGCAGTTATCTCTGCATCACTGACGAGTTCATGTTAGGACTGCTTAGAATGATTATAGATCAAAAAACAACTAAAGGACATAAAGCATCCCAACAATCATTACACAATCCAGCTTCGGATATCTTCCTGTTTAAATGAAATCCGGTGACAAATTTTAAAAATGAGAGCAACGATGTTCAAGTCAATGGCTCCGATACGGTTGACAGGGCCACTGCTTCCAGCAGGCGTCCATAGCCTCGACAGGGATGTCAATTAACCCAATCTGACGCCTCTACCCTATCCAAGAATTTCAATTCAGAATGAAAGACACTTATAACCAGTGTCAAAATTTTATACCTGATAATTTCTTGAACCCGACATTGCTTCATTGCCAGTGGGCTTGTTTAGTACCCCGACGAAGTTGTCTTGGAATCATGCATGCATCTACCCACAACAAGCAAACCTGTTCATTATCCCGACGGGTTTACAAACACTTCCCACAACTCTTGAGAAATTGTTTACAATCTGATATAATTTTAAAGATATTCAGAAGAGCGGGGCGATGTTGAAAATTCCAGTCTTTAGAACAATTGTTATTTTTCAGCCTTTAATATTCTACTTAATCACCTTCATTATGATCTGAAGTTAGTTTCTTGATGAAACCAATTTTTCGAGGATAGGAAGGCATACTTGAGTTGCTTTCTTTAAAAGCAGGGACAACGTAAAAAGCTTTAAAGATGATCGTGTCTGCTCATAATTATAATAAAGTGAGACTAGGAAATTTGTTTCAAACATAAATTTTCTTTAGTTAGTCTGTGTTTCAACAATTCACATCATTGATGCTCTTGGAAATACCTTAATAGTTTCTTCATAATGATGCATTCTAGTTCCCCTCCACGAACTAAAAGGTGACATAGACATAAGTTTAACCAAAAAGCAGCAAAAACAAGCAAAAATGAAAAGAACCAAAATCGGAAAACAAAAGTAAATCAAAACATAAAAAAGTATGTACGAAGGTGGATCTGAAAAAATCACACGGAATATCTCTTTAGAAACTGAAAGAAAATAGAAAAATCCCCATTGATGTGAATACAGTCCTACTCGTGGTACCTTGGGTCAGGGTTGAATTTACAGTTCATATTTATTTGTCTCTTTACTTTCCATTTAAAATTTTCATAATAATATTGCGTCTTTGAAAAGAAATATTCAACGAAAAGCAGAGAGAAAAGGATCAAGCAGACTTCCCTGACAATAGTCATATTATGGTCCTCTTGGTGTGCCCACTTGTGCTCATGACTGCATTATTACAAAGAGAAACAATGAGGAATAAAACTAAAATAAAACCTACTCCTAAACCTACCCTAACTACTAAACAAATCATAATACTACGTGAAGTCATGCTTCGAATATAGCCATCGGAGTAACTCCAATTCTACAGTAGAAACAAAATCACATATTACTAACAAGAATGGTAGTATATCGAAAAATGACAAAAATATACCATACTCACCTTTATCATCATCATTTAAAAACAAGGTAAGCATGATCTTACCATACCCTTGAACATTCTTGTTGTATGAATCCTTCAACCATTCAACAATTTTGTCATTATATGGGTTACAAAAATATGAAAGAATGAGATTATGAAGGTTGTGAGAGTTATGGGGACCTGACATAACCATTGGCCTAAACCAAAGTGCCCCATCCTCCCGACAATCTTCCTTTCATTCCATATTTTCTCCATCTAAAGGATATAAAATGAGTGTGTTAAAGTTACCTCCTTGATCTCTAAATAAAGTGAAGATAATCTTACCATTCCCTGGAAACTTTTCGAGATACAAATACTCCAACCAATCTGCAATACTATCATGATACATGCAATTACTGACATGGGATTGTTCGAAAGAATTCACATGTGACAAATATTCCCGGTGTGAATAAAGTATTAGACTATCAAGGAAAGAATCTTGTAAAAAGGTCGTACCAAGATGACGAGAACTTATCATGATTCTCGATTGGAAAATAAATGTTTCATTCTCTTGAAACTTTCCATTGAGCTTAGATATTTCATGGTTAACTATTTGAGGTGAACTAGATGGAACAACCAATAATTTTGAATAATCATCATTGATAATAATATTTGGCCGATTATATTTTTCAACCTCAAATTGATCATGGAAAAATTTAGATCCTTCTCGAAACACAAATTGGGATGAATCAACGAAAGATGCAATTTGGGACTCTTTCAAATCATTTCTCGATTTACCCATAGATAATTGATGAGAATAAAAATTAATATGTTCATGGGCATAATTATTTCCCTCTTTACCTTCTATTCGGTAATCTCTTTGTACCTGATTATATAATATTGAATTCTCTCCAAGGTAATATGGGACATGCAAACACACGACATTAGGATAAAAAATATCAGGGTACAAGGAATAGTATGTAGAATAATTAAGGAGACGAAATGCATCTCTTGGAATGATAGATACATGCGTCTCTAAATCTGGTTTTGTCCCCTCTCCTTGTATAAACTGATCAACCTCTTTTGGATTCTCTTTTAAAGAGTACGAGACAGTTTTTAAGAGACAATTTGGTTCATTGTGCAAGGGAGAGTTTGAGAGAAAATTACTAGGGATAGAAGATTGCCTAATGATTTTTTTTTTCCCACTGATTGATCATTGATCCGTTCAACTAAATTAGGGGAAGATTTATCGTCCACATGATTATCAACTTCACATTCAACCTCTTTTACTTTAGAAACAGTTATAAAATCTATGAGAGTGTGACAATTGTCGTCTTTTAAAGTCAAAGTTCCTTCTTCGATGGGAGGAGACATTGTTTGCAAAGAATGATTAGATGTGACAATTGCATTTTGTAAAGGATGATGTTGCTCATGATTTTCCAAAATGAAAGAAGTTGACAAAAATTGTGGTGCTTCAAAATATTCAAGATCAACATCAAAATTTGAACCATCTTGAGATTGAGTGTTAGTGCTCAATTCAGATTGGTTAACAATTAATTGATCTTGCTCGTCTGAGAGAGAAACAAGATATTTAAACCACTCATTAATAAGCAAACCTAGTACAAACATGAATGAACCTAATTGCAAAATCATTGAATGATTCATTGTTTTCTTTCCTTAAGCAACTTAATTCTTCAGTTAATTCATCATAATCATAATTGTTAAAGTATAATAAAAACTCAATTACAAACTCAGACAAAGAATGAATCGAATTAGTTGGAAAAGATTCAAACCAACATTTAACCCGATCTCAGAAAGTGAGAGAAAACAATATGCATGTAACATTATGATCAATTATCTTATGTCTTAAACATTTATAAAGAAATTTAGAAATATGGTCTGCTACAGATGTGTTCCCTTCACCATCAAAGGTGAGTTCTGAAAAGAGATTAGCTATCTTGTTGGGAATAACTGGTAGTGAGAAGTGGAAAGCATGTTCCAACATAGTGATTTGGGGAACCATGGGGAAATTGAATACATTCGAAATAAAGGCTCCTACAAGGCCATCGTGTCAGTCTAGACCTCCTTCTAGCGCCATTTGTTGACGAGTGAAAATGATCGTCCGTTAACTGGAAGAACGTGTAAGTTTTAAACCTGTGAAGTAAATAAATGCATATATATTCTTAAGCAATACAGAAATTAATCAATGGCTCATACACAGATTACACAGAGATTTTTACCGGAAACCCTCAACCGGGAAAACCTTTCTTATTTTCATTATATCGAATTTCACCATTCGCCATACAATATATACAATGTTTTTAGGTATTCCGTAGATGCCAAAACCATAATCCCTTAATCCGGGATTAATTTACAAATCAACTAAAAATAGCAAAATCCGTTAAAAATAGCAAAAACCGCCCAAAAAAAAAAAATTTGGGGCGTTGAACGGAACGCTGCGCTGCCCCGAACCCCGTCGGCCCTGGGCTACCGCCCATTGCCTAACTCTACGCGTAACCAAGGGGGGGCATACCTTCCCCCCCCTGGGACCCCCCTAGGAAGCACCCGGCGCAACGGCATGGTTGTGGGTGAAGGGATCGTCAGACGCAGTTGTCGTATCTGACGCACCCACACACACACACATGCAAAGAATATAACACATGCCCAACAGAACGAGTCTGGTCCGGGGTTATCTAAATAACCCAAGCCATTTGGTGTGACTCATTCCGATGGGTTTAATGGCTCCGTTAGCCAATCTAAAAGTCCTAAAATAAACAAATAAAAGAAATAAAAGAACTAACTATTAACTAACCACTTATATATATAACTATTGTAGATATATTTAAACAACATATTTACTTATCTTATTTATGTACATGATATACACACTGCAAGTTTTAATCTAAACTCACGAAACTCAATGTGAAAAATTACTGCTTTGAAGAAGAAGATAAAGAAAACACATAAAATATTTTTTTTCGTTTTTTCTTCATAAATCTAAACTAATAAGAAAAAATACTATGAAACAAAAACATGTGGATAGTCAAAAGCCAAATCATATATTCAAGTTTCAGTGATGAGTAAACGAAATAAAAACATAAATGAGCTAACATGTTAGTGAGTTAATGATATGTATCCAAACATCTGCACAATTAGAGAACATCCAACCACCTTGTCCAAGAGGGAAACATGCAATGAACCTTAAAAGATTGTCCTGAATAAATGCAGAGCAATGTGTTGGCAGTTGAGTTTTAATAACATAATGAATGATACAAATAGGTGTTGTGATCTTATGATTGCAAGAAATTACATTAAGATAAATCTGATTGTAACAACGCTGCATTTAATCATTCAACTAAAAATTAAAGAGAAATCATGTCATTTGAGCTGAATAAATGATCACTCTGTTTAATATCCGAAGCATCAAATATGGACAATATTTATAAAAGAATTATTCCAAAAACATAACAGATTGTGAAGTCTAAAGCTATCAAAACCTATAAGTGTATCAAGATAAACAAAGCATAAATGAGAACACCATTTACAAGAAGCTAAAGCTAAAATGCAAATTGTTGTTCCATTCAAGTTTGTGAATTAATCATCCATATTCAGCCCCAGGCTAAGGTGCCTTCATTACAAAAAATATGAAGTATTTAAAGATTTCTTGCAAGCTAAACATCTTATCTTGTAGGATAGGATCAAATCTCAAGATTATTTACTAGTTACAAAAATAGAGGGTCATAAAACCACTCAATATCAAACTGTATCTCCCAAAATTATAAAAGTTTTGTTTTTGTTTTACAAAATGAGCCAAAAGAAATGGATAATTAACTAAGTCCATAAATACTCCATCTTTTGAGATCACCACAAGATACATGATATCCTGAAAGAAAACGAAATGAAGAAATTAGACATTTATTTAACTAATATTTTCCAAAATTTTACATAAGAATTGACTGGCTAAAGAATATGTTGATTCTGTAGCTAGTCTTATTTTAACCAACATAAATCTAAATCAATCCATATTAATTATAAAATAACAATAAAAGCATAACTAAGATAAACAACAAATCTTACCTTTCAACTGAATACTAAATTCGAATTATAGAATCTCAGAATTAATCATTGCTTTGACACACTCAACATTTTTTATTATGACATTGCCAGTCCTTTTGAAACATTTTCCTTGCCTTTGTGCATTGATCCTGAGCTTGCGGTTTTCACTTGTTAATGAGTCAATCTGAGCCGTGAGGGTATTGATCTTTTCCTAAAGGAAAGGGACATCTGTGTAATATTTGTCTATCCAATGTAAACATACTTCACACTATGGGGTTGGGACAGTTAGTTGAAGAGGCACATGACTGTGCATCAAAACACTAACACTATCCACTGCTGGCCTTGGCATGAGATCGATACCTGTAAATCTCTTGTTGTCTTTCATACATGGTGGGAGGTTATTATTGTTGGCTTTTTCACCAGGGTTAGGGAAAACAAAAGGGCTCATGCATAAGAGTTTTGATAAACTCAGAACTAAAAACCTGTTGCTCACATAAAGTTGATTGGGCATTGCCCTTTCACAAAGTTTTTCACACAAGAAATATGGCCTACCAGTTGAGGAAATAAGAGGCTTATCTATCAGAGGTTTATCCAACACTGTAGGGATGTCTGTGATATAACTCAATGGTTTTCTACAGATATTCAAATCCACAGAGAGGAAATGAAAAAAAAGAAAGCTCAAACGCAATAGACTTTCTGAGAAAATGCTATCCAAAAAATGAATCATACATGTGAAATGAAATCATTTATGAAGAATATGCCCACGATGAAGGTAAATGGGCTCATTTCCATTTTGGGTTTTCAAGAGTTTGATCTAATTCGTCACGGTTTGCTCAGAAACGCTCCCGCAAAAATGTGTCTCTGGCAGGAAAAAACGGGATTGAACAGACTGTAACAAGCGCAAATTGAACTAACTGTGGGTTTAGATGTAACAGTAACAAAGGAAATTTTGAGCCAAAAACACAAGAGAGAAACCCACCATTACCTTAACACGAACAAAATGAGAGCATAAGGGGTTTCAAGCCACGGAAATTTGGGCATTTTGGGTAATGAGTGCCCTGAGTACAGAGCGAAACCCAAGATTCTAGTTTGTAATGATGGATCTGTGGATTCAAACTGGCACCTCAAACAGAGTACAGAGTAATATCGAGTTGTGTCTGAATCTCATCGTTGTGTAATGGGTGAAGTCAAACTGCTAAGGTTAGGAGAGGGTATGTTTTACAAGCCAAATCATATTGAAAAGTAAAAATCAAAATGATTTACCAAGAATTATTAAACAAACCTATAATCCATTGCCAATCGATTATTGGTGTATCTACAAAGTACTCAATATATAGTTGATAATCCAAGAGCAACTCAAAACAAATGTTTTATTGATATATGATAAGCTTCAAAGAAAAAGAACATTCATTAAAAGAGTTGTAAGAACATTGACCCTTCTAAAGACCAAACCTTAGATATAATTGCAACAGGATTATAAGTTTTAATGATTCATTCATGCTTCCAGTCATGAATGAAACATGAAAACGAGAAAGAAAATAAAATAGGAACAATTGAAACATCCTTTTGCAACTGAAAAGTCACCTTCAAATAGCCATATTTAAATGACAAAGCGTAGGCAAGAACAAGAATTGTTATTTGTCGCTTTAAAAGGAAAAAATCATGTAGGTATGCCAACAGGTTGGAACTTTTGTGTTCTATCTAGGGGGAATGTCAGGAATTTTCTTAGCAGATGTGTCAGCTGCCTTCTTAGTGGAATTGTCATAATTTTTCTTGGTGGGATTATCCGTTGACTTCTTATTCCTCAGATTATATTGTCTATGGACCTCCATTATTGCATTTTCAAAACCTTGTTTATAATCTTCTGATTCCTCATGATCAATTTCAGTTTGTGAAAGAAGGAAAATATTTTTTTCTTCTTGAGTGAGAAATATAGAATCATTATCATTTATTCCCATTAAGTTGATATGAACATCATCAAGGCCTTCAAATATTTCTTCCCCTTCATCATCATAATTTTCTTGGAAATGAGGCATTATCTGTTGATCTGTACCTCTTTGTTCTCTTTTTTCTCTTTGTCTGATTTGGGGTTGGTTTCTCCTAAAATTAGGATTTCTGATTTGGGGGCTAGGTTGATTTTCTCTAGGAGGATTTCTATTATCAATGTATAACCTATACGTCATCCTTTCCATAGTTCTAACTAAAGAATCTAATTTAGCATCAACAAAAGAGGTAGAAGGTTCTTCTTTTATAATTACTCTCTTCTTTGTTCTATGTCTAGCCCTCTTATCTAACAGATTGGATTCTACTCTCACAACATCTCTTCGCGTCTCTTCCAAGGTTGCATGGTTTCTTTCTGTCAATTGATAAGACATGTCAGCATCAAAACCATCAGGGAATTTAATCAAAGCTAAACCTTGTGGGGGTTTAATGTTTTTTGGAATTGCATTATAAATATTATTAAATCTGGTGCAATAATCCTTCACACTTTCCCTAGGGGATATTTTAATAATTTAATATTCAGATAAAATTTGAAGTGTATTTGTCTTGACTTCCCATCTGTTGAGGAATGATTTGTGAAAAACAATAATGTCATTTGGACTAGCAGCTGGTAAGGATTTGAACCATTTCCTTAATTGTCTATTTAAGATTTGTGCAAACAATCTCATTTTGACATCTTCATCATCTACTTCTTGCAGGTCAAAAAATTCATTCATCTTATCAACATGTTGCTATGCAGTCATAGTTTCAGTGCCATCAAACTGACGAATCCTAGTTTTATATTCTTGGGGCATATTATGTAAAGGAGTAGCCAAAATGAGGGGAGCATATCTTGCTTCCATGATTGGTATAGGAGGATGGATAGTAGATGAAATTGTGGAAGGTGTAGATGCAAGAACTCCTATAATAGGTTGAATCATTGTCTGTGAAGTTGTAGGAGAAGTGGTGGAAAATAGAGAAGAAGCAGGTCTGGTAGATATAGGATGAACCAATTGAGGATTAATAGATGATCCATAAATGGTCAGGGAAGAAAGTTCAACAGACTGTTGAATATAGGCCTCATGTAAAGATTGATAAAAGTTTGAAGCTAGATCTTGTAAATTCTCAAAATTTTGAAGGATTGGTTGATCAAGATCTGATTCAGGAGATTGTCTTTCAGGTGTATTAGGTCGGAAAACAACTTGATTTAATATTGTTTCATCCACAAAACTTTCAGATTTGTTTCTGAACAGACGATTCTTAAATGGTAGATCAAATTGAATATCCTGTATTGTGACAAATTTCTCTGGGAGAGAGGTTTCCCTAGGTGGAGGACTACTACTCCCTTGAATTTCTTCTAAACTTCTTTTCCTGATCAATTTTTTAGGGTCATCTACAACTTTGAAAGGTTATGGATCATGATGAGTTCTGGTGTGAATTCTTTTTGGATCCACAACTAAAACTTAAAAAAACCTACTTAACTATTTACAAAGTTTTACAACCTCTGAACATTTATTTCTAAATATTTGAATCTTTAATTGTCCAGAAATAATTTTTTCTTACTAGGAAAAATGATCTATAGAAGTTGAAAATTTGTTCTTTCCCCAGTATGTTCACCACTATGTTATCACTCTGTAATTTCCATAGGTTGCAAAAGAAAGGATAGAGGTAACTACAAAACCACTTTGGAAGCTGGGATCTAGCCCTGCCAAATTCAGAGAGGGATCTCTCCATAAGATTTAGATTTGTTTGAGTTAAAATATTAGGCTAGTTATGACAATTTGGAATTTGTTTGTGTGTTTGGATTATTTGGCTGATTGAATGCTTAAATTACCATTGGGCTATGGGGTCGGTTTCTTAAGATAAGGATCTGTTTCAGTTTTTATAAGTTACTTTATAGGGAAAGATAGTTAAACTGTTAGATCTGATAATTTTAGATGAAATGGATGGGAAGAAATGAGCAGGGTTCCATCAAATAAAGAGAGCAGTTAAGAATTCTGTTTACTTAATTTTAGTTGAAAACATAAAAATCATTCAAATCTAGATACAAAATATGTTGAAATAAATTATGCTCTTTAAAATTCTTTGAATAATTAGAATTGGAAACACACAGGCATGGAAATTGAGAAGGAAGACATAAACATAGAAAGATGAACTTCACCAACAGTTTGACACAAGAATCCTATGAAAGAGCCCTTTTTTATTACTGGTTGATCCTCTTCAATAATACAAAGTATCTTTCTTAGATGCAAAAATCAACCCTCAATACTTTGAAAGGAGAAGTATGTATACATTTATTTACGTAAGAACCTGTCATAAATGATCATGATACATTTGAGGGATATCTAAACTAACTGAATCTTTAAATAAAAAAATATAAGAATCTTTTAGATCTGCTCTGATTTCTGGTGTTGATTTGATGGAAGTTGTTGGCGATCTATCCATTTGACTTCTGCTTAGTTGTTGGTCTTCGCTGCTGAAAAATAGAACTCTTCTTTACTCAAGTAATTCACATAGTTTGTCCCACCTCTTTTTACTTGGGATTGCTATCTTGAGTAATTTTCTGTATATTTCATCCATTTCCGTGTACTTAGCAAAAGTAGGTTTAGTAATGAAAATATATTTGATTTCATGCTGAATATTCAAGTCAAACTGCAATGTTTCTTGGAAAGATATCCTAGTAATGCTTCCTTGTATTTCTACAAACTTAGAGTTGTCTTTGGCCACTGTCTTCAATATCTGGTTGTAATCAAGCAGGGTGATTAATTTGTCATTCAATACTAATAAACCAGGTAGACCCTTTTTGTTCAGCACCTCGAACTTGCTGAAGAATATCTGCACACCTATGTCCATAACCTGAGATTTTTCCTCCAATTGCAACATGAGGTTTTTCTTGGTAAGAACCTTCTTGATTTCCAAGATGGTTTCAGTTCTGTCATCTATCTCCAGCTCTTCTAAGTCTTGTTTTTTTTTAGAGTTTAGAAACCTGATTAGCTATGTGGTGTCTGTTGGGTTTTCTCCCAATTCTTCTTTAATGATTTCAATAGCTCCTTTGGCCTTTTGAATTAATTCATGCTTCTCAAAGATGATTTGTATAGAGGGTCATATTTCTGTCATGGATTTATTTATATCGATTTATTTATATCGATTCAAAGCCGTGTCTGGGTTTCTTTGTGAGGCTGGTGATAATGGAGATCCCACAAACACACTTTCTATCTCTGTTGAAGAGTTTGGTCCTTCCAACACTATAGTAGATTGCATTTCTCCCTCTTTCATAACATCTGTTATAGAAATTGTTTTATTCCTCTTCAGAAAATCTTCAGCTGAGACCTCTGTGACTGAAGGAGAGACTTCCTCCCTTGATCTTTTCTCTACTTTATTTTGAGGTGTAGTAGTCTGTGAAGAGGTTATAGATATAGGCTCCTCCTCTGCTTCTTGCAAGGTGTTTTCTTCCCATTCATCCCGGTTCATATATCTCTCAATTTTTGGCCTTTGTGTGTGCACATAGGGAGTGGTATTTTGTTTGGACATCAGCTCAGAAATGATGCCAAAATGGTCATATGACCAAGTGAAGCTTTGAGTAAACTTCATCTGTCTCAAGAGGGTGTCTACTTCCTCCCCTACTGATTTTTTGTTGCAAATGAATGATCCTATCTAGGTTTTGATTCTGATTTGGGATTTCTTCTTAGCTGCAACAAAATGAATTTCATCTAAATTTATCATTTTCCTTATATAATCCAATGCAAAAATCCTCATTGGAAGGTATTTAGGTAATTTGTATGGTGAAAACTCACATCCATACACCCTGATTTCTGTATAATTCTGATATAAATACCAGTCACATGTCCCTGCTTGATTAGTTAGGTGTAAGACCTTCTAAATTTATTCACTGACCCTGGGCTCTGTGCTGCTTCTCAACAAAAAAATAACTGCATAGATGAATTGATCAATGAAATCTTTAAAACTATACTTGTTGAATTCATCCTTACTAATGAAGTCCATAATATGACTGACTGTGGGTTTCCTTTTTCATTTAGCTTCTATAGTACAAAAGGAAACATGTCTGCTTGATAAAATAAAAACATATAAACCAGTATGGAGGAATATTTGAACATCCCTTTAGTTGGAAACTTGAGGAATTGCTCATGAATACTATCAACCATGAATTGAATGAAATTGAACTTCACATAAACCTTTTCCTCTATAGAAAATATGGACAGAAAACCTAAAATAGGTTCATCTACCCATTCATCAGAATAATAACCTAACATACATGAGAGGATGGAAATAACCTGGTTAGATTTCTATGAGAAAATGGAAGAGGGGTAGGGTGGATTTTTCTTGGGAAATTGGGCATCTTCAGGGAGGAAAATCTCAAAAAATTGGGCTCTCTATGGAAAGGTCAACTTCTGATACAATTTGTTTAGGGTTTCGACAGAGAAAGTGTAGCGCATCTTTACAGCTACCATGGCTTAATCGCTCTTAAAAGGAAACTTTAACACCACTTGGTACATAACTCATACAGGTATTATAAGTCCCATGCATTTAAACAAATAAACACATTCTACACAGAGTATTCATATGAGTTACTTCCATAATTAACAATCAATAGCATTTCACCCTAATTCATATACACAGCGGAATCATGATAACATAAGCAGCATAGTCATGCAAATATGATTAAGGCATAATCCGATACTTATATTTTAACATTGATTGATTCCACCAACCAAGTGTAGGCCTTCCACAAACCTCTCAGCCTTAGACCACACTTCTCATCGGCTCAGCAGTGGGTCACCCCCGAGCTGGGACTAAGCTCCACTCAAAGGCAAGGAATCCTAGGCTAGGCTGACGTTACAGGAAAAACAACACTGAAAATCTGGAAGGATTCTTCCCAGGATGCCACCTTACGCCCACTACCACCAGACTCTCATTCCCCACATGCTTGTTCTGCCCAGGAGTATACACCTTCACAAGCACAGTCCATTGGTGCTAACCTCCCTCTCTGGGTCTCGGAAACAGGCCGGATCAGGAAGTCTCAGAACCGGAGCTGGTGCTGGACAATCTCTAGAAGAAACAACTTCCCAACAAACTCTCTCACCTGGAAGGATTTGCTCGCAATCCTAACAACCTGCCTCAGCAACATCAGCTACCCTGTGGGTGGTTTTTAGTGGAATAAAATGGGCAGCTTTAGTAAGCTTGTCCACCACCACCATGATTGAATCATGTTGCTTGCTTGTTCTAGGTAGTCCGGTGATAAAATCCATTGTTACCACATCCCATTTCCACTTAGGAATGGGTAAAGGATGCAGCAACCCTTCTGGGTGCCTGTGCTCAGCCTTAACCTTTTGGCACTCCATACATCTGGCGATGTATTCAGCAATTTCTTTCTTCAAACCCGGCCAAAAATAATGGCCTTTGACTGCTGCCATAGTCTTCCGATAACCAGGATGTCCAGCATAAGCCACGTTATGCATCTCCTTTAGAATTGCCAGCTTCAATTCTCGGACATTGGGTACATACACTCTATTTTTATACATAAGTAAATTATCAGTTCCCAAGGTGTAACTTTCCTTGGTCTGTGGTCTCTCATGTTGTTGTAGCTTTGCTACAAGACTTTTGTATTGCAAATCAGTATTTGCAGCTTCCAAAATTCTGTCTTTCATCTCAGTCAAGTACATGCTAATGGTTGTAGCATGTAATTCGTGCACTTTTCTACTGAGTGCATCAGCCACCTTATTTTCTTTCCCTTTGATATGCTTGATATCAAAGTCATATTCGCACAGAAACTCCAACCATCTGATTTGCCTGGCATTTAAGGTTGGCTGATCAAATAAATACTTCAGACCGTTATGGTCTGTTCTCAACTCGAATCTCTTGCCCATGAGGTAATGTCTCCATTTCCTCAAGGCGTGGATGATTACTGCCAGCTCTAAATCGTGAGTGGCATAATTCGTCTCATGCTCCTTCAACTTTCGGGATTCATAACAGACTACAATCCCTCTTGGTTGAGAACTCCTCCTATCCCCTCCTTACACGCATCTGTGCACACTACGTAATCCTTATTTGGATCTACAATCTTCAGGATTGGAGCACTAGTTAGCAGTTGCTTCAATCGCTGGAAGCTTCTCTCACATTCTTCAGTCCACTGGAACTTCTTCTCCTTCCTTTGTAAGGAAGTGATAGAATGAGCTATCTTTGAGAATCCGTCTATGAACCTCCTATAGTAACCCGCTAGACCCATAAAAGATCTAAATTATGCCATATTCCTTGGCGCTAGCCATTCTCGAATGGCCTGTACCTTTTCAGGATCCACAACGATCCCTTCTTCAGATATAATGTGTCCCAAGTAATGGATCTGCCTTTGATAAAAAGAGCACTTGCTCAGTTTTGCGTACAACTGGTGTTCTCTCAACACCTGCAACACCATTCTCAGGTGTTGCTCATGTTCTTCCTCTGTCTTGGAATACACCAAGACGTCGTCCAGGAAGACTATGACAAACTTGTCCAAATAATCTTTGAACACTCCATTCATTAAGCACATGAAAACAGTAGGCGCGTTGGACAGCCCAAACGACACCACCGTGAACTCATAATGAATGTACCTTGTTCTAAAGGTGGTCTTGTTGATGTCATCATCCTTTATTCTCACTTGGTGATATCCTGATCGGAGATCTATTTTCGAAAATATTTTTGCATCCTTCAACTGATCAAAAAGATCATCAATCCTTGGCAGAGGATACTTGTTCTTGACAGTGACCTTATTCAACTGTCGAAAATCAATGCACAGCCTCAACGTCCCATCTTTCTTCTTCACAAATAGGACTGGGGCTCCCCACGGTGACACACTGGGGCGAATGTAACCTTTCTTTAGTATCTCTTCGAGCTGCAATTGCAACTATTTCATCTCTGGTGTACTCATTCTATAAGGACCCTTCGAAACTGGAGCTGCTCCAGGCATCAAATTTATAGAAAAATCGATGTCCCTCTTCGAAGGTAGTCCAGGTACCTCCTGAAATATGTCCTTGAATTCTTTGAGTACTTTGTGGTCTTCCAGATTTGAGACTTCATCTCGGGATGCTTCTTCCACCCGAGCTGCAAATAATTGACAGCCTTTCCGGTAACATTTCTTCAGCTGCATGGCTGAGATTTCCCTCACAGCCACGTCTCTGGGAATTCCTTGGACTGTTACCTGATTTCCCTCTTCGTTCAGGCATCTAAACCTCTTGTTACAGAAATCCAGAAGGGCATGGTGCTGGTCCAACCAATCCATCCCAATTAAGCAATCGTATGAGTCTAAAGGCAAAATGTTCAATTCAGCCTTAGTGCTCATTCCTTTCATGTCCACTTAACAGGACTTAACCAATTCAGTGACCTTCCTCTTGGTCCCTGTGGCCAACTGCACTATCCAAGGCTTCTCATGTTTGCCTCTCGTTAGATGCAAACTTTCCACTACTCTAGGATCTACATAACTATGGCTAGCTCCTGAATCAATTAAAATAACAAGTGGTCGGTTGTTGATCGTACCTTCCACTTCAATCATGTGCGATTGAAATTCTACTTGCTTGTTGTCCAGGGCTGCGTAGATCCTCGGCATTCTGCTGCCCATATTCCCCACTGTTTCATCTTGCTGAACAGTATGTACAGTTCTCGCTCTACCATTTTTACGGGGACAATATCTATACTTGTGGTTTCCTAGACAACCCCAACACTGAATGGGCGTCTGTCTCTGTCTTTGTGCTCCCTCTTCAGTAATTCTCGGCTCTCTAAACGATGGTTGTCCCTGAAGACTGTTTCTGAAAAAGGAAGGCTTGTTTCCCTTTTGCCTCTGTTCCTTCTTAAACTTCCTCTGATCATTCAAAACCTTCTGAAGGATAGGCCTTTCTCCTTGTTGTTCATACAAGCATTTTTCCCTTCTTATGGTTTCTTCCATGGTCTTAGGATCGTCATATTGAATATTTTCACCCATGGAAGGTGGCAGCCCACTCAGATATCTCTGAATCTTGACAGCCTCATCTTTGATGAATGGAACATACTTCAGTAGTTCTAGAAAACTTCATTCATACTCATCAATAGTCATGCTGCCTAGCTTGAGTTCGAAGAACTCCTTCATCTTTCTGTCATAGTATCTTTTAGTCAGGTATTTCTTCTCGAAATACCTCTTAAATTCCTTCCAAGTGACCTCTTTCTCTCTTATGTGTTGCACCTGCACAAACTGATCCCACCACATAGATGCTTTTCCTTTCAGTTGGTACATTGCAATTCTTCCTTCTGCATGGGCAGAATAATTCTGCAGTTGGAAGTATTTCTTCATGCCAAACAACCAGGTCTCAGCATCTTCCTCCTTCTTATGTTCTCCACTGAATTTTGGAGGCTTAATCTTTTTCATCTCCCCTTTCAATTCCTCCTTTCCAAATTTTCGATGTTTTCTGGTAGGGGACGGGCTTGAACTACTGTGTGTCTCCCTGTTAGAATGTTCTTGGGAGCGACTAAGATGTCGACTACCACTCCTCGACCTACTTCTTCTCCCATGGGTTCTGCGACTCTTCGTCTTACTTGAGTCTCTTCCCCTCTTGAGTTTCCTCTCTATTCTTTCCAGGCTCTTCAAAAATTTTAAGTTTAATACACCCTGCCGATCTCTGACTTTCATGAGCTTTCGGCTATTATCTCGGTGAGACTGGGCCTCTCTCTACAGTCCTTCAATGATTTCCATTATGTGTCCTTCCTTTTCCTTCTCTTTTCCATGCCCATTGGAGTTCGATCCTTCGAATCCCAGGTTAACATCCTTTCCTTCCTGTTCGTCTTCTATTTTGGGGGTAATCTGCACCTTTCCCCACTCCATACTCGTCGTTGGTTAACTGGAGTCCTGACCTCCGTTGAACTCTGCATGCGCACTGTGCAATTAAATTCGAAGTTTGTCGGGCCATTAAATCTTCAGGAAAAATCCACAACATTTATAAGCCAATACGAACAAGAACAAAAGACATTTTGATTCAAATAAGTTTTCTGAGCTCTCGTTCGGCTCTGCAAATTTTTGGGTTTTCGAAACTTTCACTTTCGGCACTTCGGGATTTTGGTACCTGGGACTTCGGGTTTTCTGCACCCGGGAGTTCAATTTGCAGTGACTCCCAACCTTTTATCATTTTAATTCTCGAATTCTGAAAAATTGCTTTTCTTATTCTCCGGGTCCACAACATAGTTGTTGTCCTTAAAATCCCGCTACGATTCTTCTGTCTTCAGAGATTTCAGGACTTCGGGACTTCGGGTTTTCGGTCCACGAGGCTTTCAAACTTGCTTCCCTTTCCAACCCCGAATTCCGAAATTCCGATTTACTTTACCCTCCGGGCCCCCATAGCACAGTGGTCACCCACAACCACGGTGGCACGTGGCACGTTCATGAGGGTCCACGTCGCTTTTAACGATGTCATCGGGTCCCACCACTCTCGCTTTTCTTCTCGACCCACTGGCACGTGGTACATCTCCATGTGTCCATGTCCATTCCTAGTAAAATCCAACGGTCGGATCTTTCTTAGATCTATGACGCAAATCCTTTCGGTGTTTCGGGGTTTTGGGCATCGGAAGTTCGTGCATACACACATCTTGAACTTCCATTTGCCGAAATCATGAAATCACTGTCTACCAACTTACTTGATCCAAGAGTCAAGTTCTTCTCCCCACGATCTACGATGTAGATTGCTTCGGGATTTCGGGTTTCGAGGGAGTTCACCTCTTCTCACCTCCCATCTCCCAAAAAGTTGATTTCTTCCCATTGACTATTTTCAAATTACGAGCCAGCGAAAGGTTGATCGCTCTCCACGCGTTCTTTCTGATGGATGGTCCTGACTAATTTGGGATTTCGCGTATCGCGATTTTCACACTCATGTGCAATTCCAAAGGGCTTTAAACCCCGTGCACACTTTCCAGATCTAACGGTCACGAGGGTTCACCTTCCCTCCCGAACAGATCCTAAAGCTCCTACACTTCTGGTGTGGAGTCCTCTCTCCTTGTGGACTTATACCACACTGGATGTGGTTTCATAACGCCCCTATACCTCCTGAGCTTTAAAACTCGTCAAGTAACTCCTTGGCCCTTTGGAGAAAACCAGGGTCCGAAATTGGCCTTCCAGACCCAATTTCCCCTCGCATTCTTGGTCAAAATACTACTCCACTGGCCCATCTAGGCTCAGTGTCAAAACCTGGGCTCTGATACCAAACTGTAGCGCATCTTTACAGCTACCATGGCTTAATCTCTCTTAAAAGGAAACTTTAACACCACTTGGTACATAACTCATATAGGTATTATAAGTCCCATGCATTTAAACAAATAAACACATTCTACACAGAGTATTCATATGAGTTACTGCCATAATTAACAATCAATAGCATTTCATACTAATTCATATACACAGTGGAATCATGATAACATAAGCAGCATAGTCATGCAAATATGATTAAGGCATAATCTGATACTTATCTTTTAACAGTGATTAATTCCACCAACCAAGTGTAGGCCTTCCACAAACCTCCCAGCCTTAGACCACACTGCTCATCAGCTTAGCAGTGGGTCACCCCCGAGCTGGGACTAAGCTCCACCCCAAGGAAAGGAATCCTAGGCTAGGCTGAGGTTACAGGGAAAACAACACAGAAAATCTGGAAGGATTCTTCCCAGGATGCCACCTTACGCCCACTACTACCAGACTCTCATTCCCCACATGCTTGTTCCGCTCGGGAGTATACACCTTCACAAGCACAGTCCATCGGTGCTAACCTCCCTTTCTGGGTCTCGGCAACAGGCCATATCAGGAAGTCTCAGAGCCGGAGCTAGTGCTGGACAATCTCTAGAAGAAACCACTTCCCAACAAACTCTCTCACTTGGAAGGAGTTGCTCGCAGGCCTGACAACCTGCCTCTTCCAACCACAGCCACCTCCCTCTCCTGCAGAGAGGTCATACACAGGCTCAATTACCACCTGCACTGGACAGCAAATCACACGCAGTCCATCTCTGTATGACCACTACAGTCAACCGGGAATACAGACTCGGACTTCTCAAACAAGCTCAGCAATGGCGGCAAGGTCTCACGGTGTTGATTTTCGGAATTGCGTGACAAGCAATTTCCGCAGGGAATTACACAGACTCTCTGGTTCAGAACGGGGAGAATGAACCGGTATTTTCAGAAAACGAACACAGTCTTCTCGGCTCTCAGAACAGAGGGTGTACACAGCTTTGCAGAAACAAACACATGCTTTTTCTTTTCCTGGCTCTCCGGAACGCACGAGGTATTCTTGCAGAGGTTGGGTTGGTCGTCTTGTCCAACACTCCCTACCCACTCAGGTAGTTGGGTGGAATGGAGGAGAGAGAGCGAGCTCTCATGGCTCATCTCGGCTATTTTTATTTGCATGCACCAGGGTGGACACTTGTCACCCTTGGAACTGCATGCGTTCCATCAGCATGCATCCCCTTTGCATGCTTTCCTCTTGCCAGGAACTTAGGATAAAAGTAAAAACATAAAATGCACATGTTCTTTTGGAATAATATTAAATATTATTATTCCCAGGCTTAAGCCCCCTAGGCCAAACGCTTAGCCCCTTTGGCCACCTTCCAGCCCCCAATTCCTTGCCCACTCTATGGATGCTTAGTCCCCCTTCAATCATTCATCGTGGTCGGTCTGCACATGGCGATGTTTATATTTTATTAATTGTTCTGCATGATTACATATACAACAGCAGGCTCCTAGCCTTCAACACTCAGGCTCCCTGGCCTAACAAACACATAAGCCTCCAGCTTATAAAAACTTGGCTCACCAGCCTATAAAACATAATTACAATTCCTTTCAGAACATGGTTTACAATGGGGCTTGGCCTTGGGGACACTACAATCCCCCTCCCCTTATTTTTGCACTGTCCTCAGTGCAACTTTACATAGCATCTGCAAGATTTTCAAAAAAATTCAAAAAGATGCGGGTACTCTGCCTGCATAACATCTGCATGCTCCCATGTCACATCCTCAGGACCGTACCAGGTCCACTGGACCTTTACAAGCTCTATGACTCGATTCCGGAGCTGTTTGCTTTTCCTATCCAATATGCGCACAGGATGAACTTCCAGGACACCTTCTGGTTCCACCTGAATCACATTCCAATCGATAACATGATTAGCATCAGGTACATATTTCTTAAGCAGTGAAACATGAAACACGTTATGTACAGTCATAGATGCAGGTAATGCAAGCATGTATGCAACCGGCCCAATCCTTTCCAGGATCTCAAATGGCCCACAAAATCTTG
>ML787333.1:366159-392102 GCA_009831015.1 Picea engelmannii | reverse complement strand
ATCCTTTCCAGGATCTCAAATGGCCCACAAAATCTTGCTGCCAACTTGGCGCAACTTCCCAGCTTTAGGGAACTCCTGTTAGTTTTCACTTTCAGGAAAACATGGTCACCCACTTTGAATTCTCTATGGGTTATGTTACTATCCACGTAACTTTTCTGCCTGTCCTGGGCATCTTTTAGATTATTTTTAATTCTTATCATTTGTTCTTCCATCTCTTTGAGTAGCTTAGTCCCAACTACTACTATGTCAGCTGGATTATCCCAGCTCACTGGAGTGTTGCACTTTCTTCCATAAAGCGCTTCGAATGGGCTCATCTTCAATGATGCATGATACCCATTATTGCAGGCGAATTCTACCAAATGCAGGTAGTCTTCCCACCTTGATGGTTTATCCATCACATACATTCTCAACATGTCTTCTATTACTCTTTTCACTCTCTCTGTCTATCCATCAGACTCGGGATGATACGTTGTACTAAAGTTCAGATTTGTTCTGAATCCTTTGAACAGTCCTTTCCAGAAATTCGAAGTGAATTTCGGGTCCCTATCAGACACAATTGTCTTAGGAATTCCATGCAAGCGTGCAACTTCTTTTAAAAAGATATCAGCAACATCAGCTACCCTGTGGGTGGTTTTTAGTGGAATAAAATGGGCAGCTTTGGTAAGCTTGTCCACCACCACCATGATTGAATCATGTTTCTTGTTTGTTCTAGGTAGTTCGGTGATAAAATCCATTGTTACCACGTCCCATTTCCACTCAGGAATGGGTAAAGGCTACAGCAACCCTGTTGGGTGTATGTGCTCAGGATTAACCTTTTGGCACTCCATACATCTGGCGATGTATTCAGCGATTTATTTCTTCAAACCTGGCCAAAAATAATGGCCTTTGACTGCTGCCATAGTCTTCTGATAGCCAGGATGTCCACCATTAGCCACATTATGCATCTCCTTTAGAATTGCCAACTTCAATTCTCGGACATTGGGTACATACACTCTATTTTTATACAGAAGTAAACCATCAGTTCCCAAGGTGTAACTTTCCTTGGTCTGTGGTCTCTCATGTTGTTGTAGCTTTGCTACAAGACTTTTGTATTGCAAATAAGTATTTGCAGGTTCCAAAATTATGTCTTTCATCTCAGTCTGGTACATGCTAATGGTTGTAGCATGTAATTCGTGCACTTTTATGTTGAGCGCATCAGCCACCTTATTTTCTTTCCCTTTCATATGCTTCATATCAAAGTCATATTCGCACAGAAACTCCAGCCATCTGATTTGCCTGGAATTTAAGGTCGGCTGATCAAATAAATACTTCAGACCATTATGGTATGTTCTCAACTCAAATCTCTTGCCCATGAGGTAATGTCTCCATTTCCTCAAGGCGTGGATGATTGTTTCCAACTCTAAATCGTGAATGGCACAATTCTTCTCATTCTCCTTCAACTTTCAAGATTCATAACAGACTACAATCCCTCTTGGCTGAGAACTCCTCCCAGCCCCTCCTTACACGCATTTGTGCACACTATGTAATCCTTATTTGGATCTGCAATCTTCAGGATTGGAGCACTAGTTAGCAGTTGCTTCAATCGCTGGAAGCTGCTCTCACATTCTTCAGTCCATTGGAACTTCTTCTCCTTCCTTTGCAAGGAAGTGATAGAATGAGCTATCTTTGAGAATCCGGCTATGAACCTCCTATAGTAACCCGCTAGACCCATAAAAGATCTAACTTCTGTCACATTCCTTGGCGTTGGCCATTCTCGAATGGCTTGTACCTTTTCAGAATCCACAACGATCCCTTCTTCAGATATAATGTGTCCCAAGTAATGGATCTGCCTTTGATAAAAAGAGCACTTGCTCAGTTTTGCGTACAACTAGTGTTCTCTCAACACCTGCAGCACCATTCTTAGGTGTTGCTCATGTTCTTCCTCTGTCTTGTAGAACACCAAGACTTCATCCAGGAATACTATGACAAACTTGTCCAAATAATCTCTGAACACTCCATTCATTAAGCACATGAAAACAGCAGGCGCGTTGGACAGCCCAAACGGCACCACCGTGAACTCATAATGACCGTACCTTGTTCTAAAGGTGGTCTTGCTGATGTCCTCATCCTTTATTCTCACTTGGTGATATCCTGATCGGAGATCTATTTTCGAAAATATTTTCGCATCCTTCAACTGATCAAAAATATCATCAAACCTTGGTAGAGGATACTTGTTCTTGACAATGACCTTATTCAACTTCCGAAAATCAATGCAATGCCTCAACATCCTATATTTCTTCTTCACGAATAGGACCGGGGCTCCCCACGGTGACACACTGGGGTGAATGTAACCTTTCTTTAGTAGCTCTTCGAGTTGCAATTGCAACTCTTTCAGCTCTGGTGTACTCATTCTATAAGGAGCCTTCGAAATTGGAGCTTCTCCACGCATCAAATTTATAGAAAAATCGATGTCCCTCTTCGGAGGTAGTCCAGGTACCTCCTGAAATATGTCCTTGAATTCTTTGAGTACTTCATGGTCTTCCAGATTTGAGACTTCATCTCGGTATGCTTCTTCCACCCGAGCTGCAAATAATTGACAGCCTTTCCGATAACATTTCTTCAGCTGCATGGCTGAGATTTCCCTCACAACCACGGCTCTAGGAATTCCTTGGACTGTTACCTAATTTCCCTCTTCGTTCAGGCATGTAAACCTCTTGTTATGGAAATCCAGAAGGGCATGGTGTTGGTCCAACCAGTCCATCCCAATTAAGAAATCGTATGAGTCTAAAGGCAAAATGTTCAATTCAGCCTTAGTGCTCATTCCTTTCATGTCCACTGAATAGGACTTAACCAATTCAGTGACCTTCCTCTTGGTCCCTGTGGCCAACTGCACTAACCAAGGCTTCTCATGTTTTCTTCTCGTGAGATGAAAACTTTACACCACTCTAGGATCTACATAACTATGGCTAGCCCCTGAATCAATTAAAATAACAAGTGGTCGGTTGTTGATCATACCTTCCACTGCAATCGTGTGTGATTGAAATTCTACTTGCTTGTTGTCCAGGGCTGCGTAGATCCTTGGCATTCTACTACCCATATTCCCCATTGTTTCATCTTGCTGAACAGTATGTACAGTTCTCGCTCTACCATTTTTACGGGGACAATCTCTGTACTTGTGGTTTCCTTGACAGCCCCAACACTAAATGGGCGTCTGTCTTTGTCTTTGTGCTCCCTCTTCAGTCATTCTTAGCTCTCTAAACGATGGTTGTCCCTGAAGACTGTTTCTGAAAAAGGAAGGCTTGTTTCCCTTCTGCCTCTGTTCCTTCTTAAACTTCCTCTGATCATTCCAAACCTTTCGAAGGATAGGCCTTTCTCCTTGTTGTTCATACAAGCATTTTTCCCTTCTTATGTTTCTTCCATGGTCTTAGGATCATCATATTGAATCTTGTCACCCATGGAAGGTGGCAGCCCACTCATATATCTCTGAATCTTGACAACCTCATCTTTGATGAATGGAACATACTTCAGTAGTTCTAGAAAACTTTGTTCATACTCATCAATAGTCATGTTGCCTAGCTTGAGTTCGAAGAACTCCTTCATCTTTCTGTCATAGTATCTTTTAGTCAGGTATTTCTTCTCGAAATACCTCTTAAATTCCTTCCAAGGGACCTTTTTCTCTCTGATGTGTTGCACCTACACAAACGGATCCCACCACATGGATGCGTTTCCTTTCAGTTGGTACATTGCAATTCTTCCTTCTGCATGGGCAGAATAATTCTGCAGTTGGAAGTATTTCTTCATGCCAAGCAACCAGGTCTCGGCATCTTCCTCCTGCTTATGTTCTCCATCTAATTTTGGAGGCTTAATCTTGTTCATCTCCCCTTTCAATTCCTCCTTTCTATATTTTCGATGTTTTCTAGTAGGGGACGGGCTTGAACTATTGTGTGTCTCCCTATCAGAATGTTCTTGGGAGCAACTAAGATGTCGACTACCACTCCTCGACCTACTTCTTCTCACATGGGTTCTGTGACTGTCCATCTTACTTGAGTCTCTTCCCCTCTCGAGTTTCCTCTCTATTCTTTCCAGGCTCTTCAAAAAATTTAAGTTTAATACACCCTGCCGATCTCTGACTTTCATGAGCTTTCGGCTATCAGCTCGGCAAGCCTGAGCCTCTCTCTGCAATCCTTCAATGATTTTCATTATGTGTCCTTCCTTGTCCTTCTCTTTTCCATGCCCATTGGAGTTCGATCCTTCGACTCCCAGTTTAACATCCTTTCCTTCCTGCTCGTCTTCTGTTTCGGGGGTAATCTGCACCTTTCCCCACTCCATACTCGGCGTTGGTTAACTGGAGTCCTGACCTCCGTTGAACTCTGCATGCGCACTGTGCAATTAAATTCGAAGTTTTCCAGGCCATTAAATCTTCAGGAACAATCCACAACATTTATAAGACAATACGAACAAGAAAAAAATACATTTTGATTCAAATAAGTTTTCTGAGCTCTCGTTCGTCTCTGCAAATTTTTGGGTTTTCGAAACTTTCACTTTTGGCACTTCGGGATTTTGGTACCCGGGACTTCGGGTTTTCGGCACCCGGGAGTTCAATTTGCAGTGACTCCCAACCTTTTATCATTTTAATTCCCGAATTCCGAAAAATTGGTTTCCTTATTCTCCGGGTCCACAACATAGTTGTTGTCCTTAAAATCCTCTACGATTCTTCTGTCTTCGGAGATTTCGGGACTTCGGGACTTTGGGACTTTGGGTTTTCGGTCCACGAGGATTTCAGACTTGCTTCCCTTTCCAACCCCAACTTCCAAAATTCCGATTTACTTTACCCTCCGGGCCCCCATAGCACAGTGGTCACCCACAACCACGGTGGCACGTGGCACGTTCATGAGGGTCCACGTCGCTTTTAACGACCTCATCGGGTCCCACCACTCTCACTTTTCTTCTCAACCCACTGGCACGTGGTACATCTCCATGTGTCCACGTCCATTCCTAGTACAATCCAATGGTCAGATCTTTCTCAAATCTACGATGCAAATCCTTTCGACGTTTCAGGGTTTCGGGCATCGAAAGTTCGTGCATCCACACATCTTGAACTTCCATTTGCCGAAATCATGAAATCACTGTCTACCAACTTACTTGATCCAAGGGTCAAGTTCTTCTCCCCACGATCTACGATGTATATTGTTTTGGGATTTCGGGTTTCGAGGGTGTTCACCTCTTCTCACCTCCCATCTCCCAAAATGTCGATTTCTTCCCGTTGACTATTTTCAAATTACGAGTCAGTGAAAGGTTGATCGCTCTCCACGCGTTCTTTCTGATGGACGGTCCTGACTAATTCGGGATTTCGCGTATCACGATTTTCACACTCCTGTGCAATTCCAAAGGGCTTTAAACCCCGTGCACACTTTCCAGATCTAACGGTCACGAGGGTTCACCTTCCCTCCCGAATAGATCCTAAAGATCCTACACTTCTGGTGTGGAGTCCTCTCTCCTTGTGGACTTATACCACACTAGTTGCGGTTTCATAACGCTGCTATACCTCCTGAGCTTTAAAACTCATCAAGTAACTCCTTGACACTTTGGAGCAAACCAGGGTCAAAAATTGGCCTTCCAGACCCAATTTCCCCTCGCATTCTTGGTCCAAAGACCGCTCCACTGGCCCATCTAGGCTCAGTGTCGAAACCTGGGCTCTGATACCAAACTGTAGCGCATATTTACAGCTACCATGGCTTAATCGCTCTTAAAAGGAAACTTTAACACCACTTGGTACATAACTCATACAAGTATTATAAGTCCCATGCATTTAACAAATAAACACATTCTACACAGAGTAGTCATATGAGTTACTGCCATAATTAACAATCAATAGAATTTCACGCTAATTCATATACACAGCGGAATCATGATAACATAAGCAGCATAGTCATGCAAATATGATTAAGGCATAATCTGATACTTATCTTTTAACAGTGATTGATTCCACCAACCAAGTGCAGGCCTTCGATGAACTTCCCAACCTTAGACCACACTGCTCAACAGCTCAGCAATGGGTCATCCCCGAGCTGGGACTAAGCTCCACCCCAAGGCAAGGAATCCTAGGCTAGGCTGAGGTTACAGGGAAAACAACACAGAAAATCTGGAAGGATTCTTCCCAGGATGCCACCTTACGCCCACTACTACCAGACTCTCATTCCCCACATGCTTGTTCCGCTCGGGAGTATACACCTTCACAAGAACAGTCCATCGGTTCTAACCTCCCTCTCTGGGTCTCGGCAACAGGCCGAATCAGGAAGTCTCAAAGCCGGAGCTGGTGCTGGACAATCTCTGGAATAAACCACTTCCCAGCAAACTCTCTCACCTGGAAGGAGTTGCTCGCAGGCCTGACAACCTGCCCCTTCCAACCACAGCCACCTCCCTCTCCTAGAGAGAGGTCATACACAGGCTCAATTACCACCTGCACTGGACATCAAATCACGTGCAGTCCATCTCTGTATGACCACTACAGTCAACCAGGAATACAGACTCAAACTTCTCAAACAAGCTCAGCAATGGCGGCAAGGTCTCACGGTGTTGATTTTCGGAATTACATGACAAGCAATTTTTGCAGGGAATTACATAGACTCTCTGGTTCAGAACGGGGAGAATGAACCGGGCTTTTCAGAAAATGAACACAGTCTTATCGACTCTCAGAACAGAGGGTGTACACGGATTTGCATAAACAAACACAGGCTTTTTCTTTTCCCGTCTCTCCGGAACGCACGAGGTATTCTTGCAGAGGTTGGGTTGGTCATCTTGTCCAACGCTCCCTACCCGCTCAGGTAGTTGGGTGGAATGGAGGAGAGAGAGCGAGCTCTCATGGCTCATCTCGACTATTTTTATTTGCATGCACCAGGGTGGACACTTGTCACCCTTGGAACTGCATGTGTTCCATCAGCATGCATCCCCTTTGCATGCTTTCCTCTTGCCAGGAATTTAGGATAAAAGTAAAAACATAAAATGCACATGTTCTTTTGGAATAATATTAAATATTATTATTCCCAGGCTCAAGCCCCCTAGGCCAAACTCTTAGCCCCTTTGGCCACCTTCCAACCCCTAATTCCTTGCCCACTCTATGGATGCTTAGTCCCCCTTCACTCATTCATCATGGTCGGTCTGCACATGGCGGTGTTTATATTTTATTAATTGTTCTGCGTGATTACATATACAATAGCAGGCTCCTGGCCTTCAACACTCAGGCTCCCTGGCCTAACAAACACATAAGCCTCCAGCTTATAAAAACTTGGTTCACCAGCCTATAAAACATAATTACAATTACTTTCAGAACATGGTTTACAACGGGGCTCGGCCTTGGGGACACTACAATCCCCCTCCCCTTATTTTTGCACTTTCCTCAGTGCAACTTTACACAGCATCTGCAAGCTTTTCAAAAAAATTCAAAAAGATGCGGGTACTCTGCCCGCATAACATCTGCATGCTCCCATGTTACGTCCTCGGGACCGTACCAGGTCCACTGGACCTTTACAAGCTCTATGACTCGATTCCGGAGTTGTTTGCTTTTCCTGTCCAATATGCGCACAGGATGCACTTGAAGGACACCTTCTGGTTCCACCTGAATCACATTCCAATATATTAATATCACATGACTTTATCACACATTCCATCAGTGAAACATTGCCACATTTATTTTGTTATGTGGTCTTCCTTGAGTCATTTATATTACTTGTATGAACACTAGTATATTCAATTGTCTTTGGTGCCTAGTTGGGAAGACTATTTTCCCATATAGAGGGTGTTATTGCAACAAATTCACCATGAGAGGCCATAGATGTATAGTGAAACACTCCATTGTTTGTAGTTGAATTTGTTGAAGAAGGTCAACTAGAATTCGGGTTGATTGCACTAGTCAATTGCCAAGAGGACAAGCTAGTCAACACTTTTCTCAATGTAGTATGTAGATCAATCAATGAAGAATACCTCATAATCTTGAATGGATACTTTCTTAAAATTGCAAAAGAAGAGTTAAAAAAGGTAACACTTGAAGTATGCTTATCAAAGACAATAGCCATCCTACAAATAAAATCTAGTTTTAATATATCAAAAAACCTATAGGATTCCAACTCATCAAAGTAGTCCACCATAATGCATGCATGACCCTTCCCATCCAACTTCTCCCACTTATCATTTGGAATATGAGCCCATGCTATACATCCAAATTTTATAAGATGTTTGACTAAGGGTTTTCTTCTACTTCATTTATCAAGAGGATTCATATCCCAAGCAACCTTGGTTGTAATCATGTTTAGAAGATAATTTGAGCTATAGATAACCTCTACCCAAAATTTATTTGGCATACTTTTTCCTAAAGTAAACACCTTTCCATTTAGACGAAAGTTCTATTATTCATTTCAACAACATTGTTCCACTGAGGTGTGTTTCAGGAACACCATTCCATTTAATTGTGTATGTTAGATATTTCTACCAAGATATATCATTCTATGACAAGTATCTCTCAAATGACTTGTGCACATATTCTCCATTGTTAGATCTTAGAATTTCATAGGTTGTCCACGTTGTCTTTTAGATAAATCCTTAAATTCCTTAAATTTTTCAAATACATAGTCTTTATCCTTTAAGAAATATACCTAAGTATACATGGAAAAATAATCAATTAAAGTCAAAACATATATTGCACTATCTAATGATGGTTGGTTCATCGTACAAAGTTCACCATGGGTAATTTCTAGCCGTGTATTGGATCCTCAATAATTTTCTATCTCAATTGCAACCCAATGATAATTTCCAATAAATCACCTTTCACATACACCATTCATAGGAAGTACCATAAGGAGTCCATTAACCATATTAAATTTTACCATCAATATCATAATTTAGAAATTCAGATGTTTCAGTCTCTCATGCCAAAATTTTCTTTTGTCATTGGTTTTGGCTATAAGTGTAGTCATCATGGGATGCTATTTAGGGAAATTAAAGAACTTATACAATATTTCTTTAGAGTCAAGAATACCCTTAGAAGAAACAACAAATTCATTGTTAAATATCCTTCACAACAAACCTGCTAGGACATAATTCAACCTTCTTGCCAATCTAGGTTAGTTGTGGTACATACAAAAAATTGGTATCAATATTGGTGCGTGATACACATTAGTGATCACACCATTTTGGCATTTAGTCCTACCACAACCAACAATAGTAAGTGCTTAATCATATACACAATTGTTTTTCCCTGTAAATTTATTTAATGAATAAAAGAGAGAATAATCCTTAGCCATATCATGGGTACAGCCAAAATCGATTATCCAAAAGTGTGAGCATATAAATCCCAAGAAGTACTAACAAAAAATGTATATATGTCTCCATTCCTTGTAAGAGTTGGTTCTGCATGTCAATTGGTTAATTAATAGAAACCTCACTTTTAAGACTTTTTACCTTTTCCTTATGATCATTAGTCTTCTTCCAACAAGTCTTCTTGACATGTCCCACCTTTCCATAGTATTGAAAATTCTTCTTCTTACCTTTCTTAGTAAGTGGTTGATCATCATGATTCTTCTTATTAGTTTGGTTGATACTATTATTATCTATCTCTTGATTTCATCCTGAACCTCTTTTTCTGTATTTTTTTTTACCTTTTCCCTTAAGAACATGGTCTTATTACTTATTCTCAAGTTTACCCTCATCAAGAAAATTTTCCTATGCCCCAAGTACAAAAGTATAAAAACAATCAAAGGTATTTCCCTTACCGTCTTCATTTTTGAAATCCCAATTAGCACAGAATCTCGAGGGAAACCATCATAGAGCGTATTCAAATTTATTAATATCAATTATATAAGTCGACCATCCTTCTTTGAAAAATCCTTTCCATATTCACCCACCTTCAATTGTATCTCCTTCATGTGATCCAAATAATGATTAATCTTCATTCCTATCAAAGGAGAGAGGGTTAGGAGATATCAACTCTTTCTCAATATGCACAACTTGAATTTTGCCGATCTTATTTAAACAATTCTTCAACTTCTTCCATACTTGATGGAGACAACTGACAAATATTACATGAAAGAAAATCCTATGGATATGCAGGTCATCATGACACCTACAAACTCATCCTTCCTCCCATTAATTATGAACTTGTAATGTTCATCCTTAGGATTTTGTAATTGTAGTATTTATAAACCACCAGAGAGATTTACTCTTTAATAGAATTTCCATATGTTGTGACCACATGCCATAGTTGTGGCCATTTAAAACCATGGGATATAGCTTGGAATCATATCACTATGAAAACCATGATCCAATCTACAAGTCAAAATTTCAGTCAATCTACTTCCAAGATCCGTCTCAAACAAGAGAACATACATGTTGATCCAACAATTTTCTCAACCTTACAAAAGCCTGCAAAGATTTGCAAGACCGATTTCCTTATCTTATTTTCACCTTGTCAAGGTATGGTAGGGGTCCCCACTAGGAAATTTATCTAGTTTAAAAGAATATTATGTTTATCATTTGAAAAATTCATGGCATCATGGATAAAATTGTTGTGCTCGATATAAAATGGTTGCAAGATGTTATAAGTCAAAACGATATTCAAAAGTCAGGTTTATATTGAAATTATCATTTGATAACATGGGTTGATGAGATTCTCCTCAAACGTATGGCGTTGTGAACAAAAATGTAATGTTGTAATGACCCCCAGTGAAATTGAGGATCATTACTATGCAGAAAACACATAAAAATGAAATTTTTTTGCTAACTAAATCTCATGTAGCTTACCAACTATGGATTACAATCAAATTTAACTACTGTATGATACCATTAATTAGATGCATTTACATCAAACTAAAAATTACATGAATGCATTTTTAATAACTCAACACATCAACATATAAATGGTTCTCAAACATAGAGTTAATATATAGCCATTAAACTCATAATGCAACATAGAAACAAGATAAAACACTTATCTTTTAAAAAAAATTTGCAATCAACTGCTTGGGAAGGACGTTCGACCCAACCATTGAATTTTTGTTCCAAATATCAACAACAAGTCGCCCTTGAGCTGGGGCTAGCAATCCACAAAAGAGGGTGGTTTCTCACTGTCCACTCACAACTCAGAAATTCCACAACCCACTAGTATTCTCCTACAACTATATTGATTTTCCACCATCTCTCTTTCTCTCGACCTGTCCAACCCAAGGAATGTACCCCTTCATCGCTCTCATTCTATCAGGTGTCTCATTCATTTATTGGGGTCTCTCTGGAATAAGTAACTAGGAATATCTCTACTGGGAAACTCAAGGGATCTCATTGCTAGGAAAACTATGAGGAAAAACAACAACAATCACTTGTTGTTGTAGTGAAACTCACACATGAGTTCATTCTTTAGGCCTAACAACCTGGCTCTTCAGTCTTATGCTCCAAATACACTCTAGAATTTTCCCTCCATGGTTTCTCTAGCCCTGAGCTCTTCTTTTATGCTCTTTGCTTGTTGTTCATGCCAAAACATTGATTATCTAAAATTGTTGTAACTTCCCATACAAATTTCCTCTCTTTGTTTGATTTCTTGACTTACGCACTTCCCCAAGATGATTGTACTCAAGCCCCATGCTCCCAGTAACTATGATATGTAACTTCTCACACCCACCCTCTTACATGAATTCAATGATTGGATTTGGGAACACTCATTCATAAATTAGAAGGTTCACGTACCAATAGTAATTTTAGGAGGTGGGTTGAATTAATAGACATGGGTAATTCCCCTTGGACCCCTTTTAGGCATTCTCTTATACCCTCCTTCTCTTGTGTATTAATTCATCCCCCATATTTTTCCATATCCCCCAGTAGTTGGCATCACAAATTATTATTAAAATTTGGAAATGCAATTCTCATATACATTGCTTGGTCGTAGCCACACATTATATCTACATTAAGCATTAATTAAAATGGGGATTATAGTGGGGATGTTAAATTCCCCGTAACCTATAATTGTGATCCATCCTCGGTGAACACTATGTCGATATACATATACAAATTTACATCACAATGCTTAAAAAAATAAAATTCTACAATTCCACAACTCCAACAACAGTTCCAACCAAAATATCTTATTTCTCTCAACCCGTTGACGCAAGGAATGTACCCCCTTCACTGCTTTCAGTCCATCGGGATGTACTATTATTTTATCAGGGCCCCCATCTTAGGTTGTCTAGGACTCTGATATGTGGTTCTAGAACTCCAGCTGTTCAAAATGGAGTCTTACATTCTTATATTCTATTTTCTTCAAAGTTTTTCCTGATGTATGGACTATATCCAAGAAAGTTTTAATGGTGGAAATCAATATTACTCTCATTATCATATATTTTCTATCTCACTTTGATATTAGTCTATGTTGAAGGATTCATCAGGCTATTGTTTCTTTTTTGCAATAAAAGATTTATTGTGATATTGCATGCAAATTTATCAGAGAAGTTTTGTCTTTGGATTTAATAAGTTCTTATTCAAATGAGTTTTCTTTCATATGTGTGTCAGAAATACCTGATGTAAACTGATATACATATTACACTTTCCTTGCTAAGTCTTCCATCTATCATTTCTATCTCTTAAACATTGATTTGAAGTCATTCAAGGCCTTGCTTGCTGGTGTGTATTTCATGGAAGGATATGTGATTGACATCTTAAACTGAGTTTTATATCCATTTGCCACATTTTTAAGAACATTATCCTTTGCATTCTGATGGGTATTAGGCTTACATCTACAATAGTCTAGGTGTGACTTCTAGTACTAACATTTTTGGCACCGCTGTCGGGGAATGAATTGAAGATATTTCCGTGGGTTGTATGACAAGACACTAATGATTTTGATGATGTACATAAATAAGTAAACAAAAGACTGCATAGTGCACCTGGCAACTCCAAATTTCAATTGTGGCTCCCAAGAGTAGGCACACAAGGTCTAATCCATAGTCACCTCTGGCTGCACCTGGACCTGATCCAGAAAAAATCATAAAGAAGGGAAAATCTCTGCAAGGATCCTCCTCTTCTAAATTTTCAGGTACTTCTGGAGACTTACCTGTGTCTGCTTTCCATACACCAATTTTTGTTTCTCATGTTTCTCATTTACCTATTGCTAAAACTCTTGTAAAGTAAAAAATAAGAGATTTTCTTGGAGAATATTCAACTTTTTCTCCTGAGCTGAAAGAAAAAAATATAGAAATTTTTTATTTTCTTGCATCCCCTGAAATTGTAAAGTGGTTTAGACTTGAAATTTTGGAATATTTCCCTCTCTTAGGTTCTCCTTCTCCCCATTCTTTTAAATTTTCTGTAACTAAAGAAGAAGAAACCTCATTTTCTGTTGAAATCCCCCCAGCTTCATCCAATACTCAACCACTTTCTGTTAAATAAGAAGTTTCCCCACCTTATAATCCTCCTTTTCCAAGACTACCTGTTATACATATTGCATCTTTACCTGTCAAGTCACCTTCTACTTCTCCTAGAATCCAGAGTCCTATTTTTCCAATTCAAATGGCAGGGTTTAATACTCCTCAAAATAGAATGGATGCCATTTTGGCTGCTAGGTATGCACCCTTAGTGCTTCCTCAGCCTATGAATGCTCTTCCAATAGGATATTACCTAAAGTATATGCCTAAGTTCATAGGAGAGGAATATATCATTGCAGAAGAACACCTTGTAGCAATTTATAGTTATACTGATAATTTGAATATTGAGAATGAAGATGTTTGGATGAGGGTTTTTGTGCAAAGTCTTGATGGAGAAGCTAGAAAGTGGTTTAGAAATCTAGCTCCTGGATCAATTTCTGGAAGTGAAGCCCTAGATTATGCCTTTTTAAGAGATTGGGGCGACAAAAAATACTTCTTATATTACATCACATAATTTGGGGCTCTTAAAAGGAAGGAGGGTGAATCAATGTCATATTTTTCAAAGAGATTTAACAAGATGTATAACAAAATTCCCACTAAGATTAAACCTACTGAAAATTCTACTAAAATAACCTATGTAAGTTCCTTTGACCCATAATTTTGTCTTTTATTGAAAGAAAGAAGGTCTACAACATTATCCCATGTGTAAGATGTTTCTCTAGAGGTAGAATCAAACATATTGGTTGCAGATAAGTTAAGGGGAAAATCTGATAGGGTTAGAAGAAAATAAAAAGAAGAAGCCTCATATTCTGATGCTTCAGGAACTAATCCCCAGGTTGATGAATTGACTAAGTTAGTTAAGTCCCTTTCTACAAAAACGGAAAATTAAAACTTGAAGGGAGACAAGCAAATAGAAACCCCCGAGATTTTGGAAATAGAAACAATTTTAGAAGACAAAACAATACACCTCAAATTCTTTAGAGGGATCATAGAAATAGAAAGGATCAGAAGGTTCAAACCCCTCTACAAAAAAAATTGGTTGATGATGAAGAAAAATATAATGAAGAAGCATATCAAGAAATCCATTGTCTGGGGGACAAGACTGCTTCCCCTCATTTAACCCAATCTGGTCATGAAGAGTCTCTAATGAGCAATCAGTTGAATGACTTAAGTAAAGGAGAAAAAGTGAATGAAACTAAAAACAAATACAATTTGAGGTCAAAAAAAAAAGAGGGAAAACAAAGTATATCTAATCATCCTAAAAAATTAGATACTCCTTCCAAAATAGTGGTTGCACCAAACAAAGGAACAAAAGAACATAACAATCAACCCATCATTAAATCTCTTGTTCAAGAGACAAAGGAAATTCTTAAGTTCCAATCCTATTTTAAATTTGAGAATGAAATCCATAAAATAAAAATTCCTGTCCCATTCCTAGAGTTGATAAAGAATGAAGATTTAAAGAAATCTATTTAAAAAATGTTGCAACCTAAATCTTCTTCCCATTCGACAGACTCAGTTAACTTACAGGATGAGAAACCTACAATTATATTAGGACCACCGGTAGAAGACATAGATGACTCCTCTCCTCCATTTTACACTTCTTTGAATGTACATGATAAAATCTTGCACAATTGCCTTATGGACTCAGGTGCATCCCATAACTCGATTCCTAAGGATGTCATGGATGAATTAGGTTTGGAAATTAATAAATCATATCATGATCTGTATTCCTTTGACTCAAGAAAATTAAAATTCCTTGGAGTGATTAAAGATTTGGTTGTCACTCTTTTTCAACTACCTATGAAGAGCATAGTCATGGATAGTGTAGTTGCAGATGTTCCTCCCAAGTCTGGGATGTTGTTGTCTAGATAATGGATAAAAATGTTAGGAGAGACATTGCAAATGGATCTTTCTTATGCTACCATACCAATGTTTGGGGTTGAACACAGAAGGTTGTATAGAGAAGCACAACTTGCATATATCATTACTGATGAAGGAAATACAACAAATCATCCCAAATATGCTCTTGATAATGATTTAGGATCTATCATTTTGCATCTTACTGATTTTCCTTAGTCACCATTGGAAATAAAAAATCAATCACCAACAACATGTGAGACATCGAGACAGGGTGCTCAAACTTGGAAAATGTATTTTGATGGTGCATCTTCCAAAGATAGTGTTGGTGTTGGAGTTGTGTTCATCTCTCCTTCTCAATAGGTCATAACCTTGTCCTTAAAATTGGAATTTGACACCACAAACAACATTGCAGAATATGAAGCCTTAGTTTTGGGGCTTAGAGCTGCAAAGGACATGGAAATTGAAGAATTATCAGTTTTTGGAGTTGTAGAGCTGATTGTGCATCAATTCAAAAATATCTATCAAGAAAAGCATCCAAGACTGAGAACTTATAGGAATGCGGTATGAGACCTTGTTGACAATTTCTTCCTAGCCTTCAACATATATTTTGTTCCCAGAGAGGATAATACATTGGTTGATTCCTTAGCCATTTTCTGTTAGTTATTTTAAAATCCCACTACCTCCCGGAACTAAGTATGACGTTGAGGTAAAATATAGACCTTCTAAACCTAATAATGTCAAGCCTTGGAAGGTTTTTGAAGATGATCAAGAAATAAATAGGTTTTTGGGAACAATAGATGAATTTTCTACTCTTCATATTGACCAAGATTTAGATGATGATAACAATATGCATGCTGATAAATTTCTGAACAAGATTGCAGATTACAAAATTGTTCAGTTGCCTAGCAATCATATTCCTAAAGGATTGGTTCCCTTGGAGAGATTATTTGATAACAATGATGTGGCTATGAAAGTGAGTGGTTCAAGTGAAAATGATGATCTAACAAAATTTAATCTAGGCATTGAAGAGGAACCTAAATATGTCAAATTGTCCAGTAGTTTGTTAGAAAACCAAAGGGTTGGATATATCAGACTATTGAAAGAATTTTCTAATGTTTTTGCATGGAAGTATGAGGATTTGAAAACTTATGATACTAGCATAATTGAGCATAGAATACCTTTGAAGGATTATACCATACAATTTAGACAAAAACTAAGGCAGATCAACCCTATGTTATTTCCCATTATGGAGAAAGAGGTCAAAAAATTGCTTGATGCCCATATCATTATACATTTGAGGTATTTTGATTGGATAGATAATTTGGTCCCTGTCAGAAAGAAGAATGGTGAGATCGGGCTTTGTGTTTATTTCAGAAACTTAAACAGGTGCTCCAGAAAAGACAATTACCCCTTACCTAAAATGGAGCATATCTTGCAAAGGATGACAGGATCAGTAAGAATGTCAATGATTGATGGCTTTTTGGGATACAATCAGGTTTCTATATTACCAGAGGACAGGGGAAAGACAACATTTACCACTCCTTGGGGTACATTCATGTATGCCAAGATACCTTTTGGTCTCATGAATGAATGTGGTTATCTACTTGGATGATATCACAATGTTTTCAAAATATGATCAAGAGCATTACCAACATTTATAGAAGGTGTTCCTGAAATGCAGAAAATATGGATTGTCACTTAATCCCAAGAAGTCTCTTTTTGCCATGAAAGAAGGTAAGCTGCTAGGACATATTGTCTCAACTAAAGGAGTAAAAATTGACCCAAATAGATTAGAGGCTATCAAAACTCTTTCTTTCCCAAAGTCCAAGAAATAAATTCAATCCTTCCTAGGCAAGATAATTTTTTTGAGGATATTTATATCTAATTTTGTTGAGTTGGTCAAATTTATCACAACCATGTTGAGAAAAGGGAATGAAGTAAAATGGACACCAGAAGCAAGGAGTTCTTTTGAGCAAATAAAACAAGTACTAGCTAATGCTCCTATTCTAATAATTCCTGACTACTTAAAGGAGTTTTTGATTTTTTCTTTTTCCTCAAATGATACATTAGTTGCTCTCCTTCTTTAGAAGAATTTATATGGAATGGAGTAGCCTATTTTTTTTTATTTTTTTTTTTTATTCAGTAGGGCTTTGAGAGATGATGAAGTTAGATATGACATCATGGAGAAACAAGGTTATGCTTTGGTCAAAGCCCTAAAAGCTTTCAGAGTATATGTTCTTCACTAAAACATTATTGCTTATGTTCCTTCAAGCTCTATAAAAGAAATTTTGATTCAGCCTGATATAGATGGGAAAAGAAGTAAGTGGATTGCTATGATTTTAGAGTTTGATCTTGAGATGAAACCCACCAAGCTGGTGAAAGGTCAAGCTTTAGCTAGATTGTTAGTTGAATCAAATTGTAAGGCATTGGGAGTAAATTTAATGAATGCTAATTTTGTAAATCAACAAACTGATATTCCTAACAACAACTTGAAAATCAACTCAAAATTGATAGAATGTAGTTGGTACAAGGATCTCATCTATTTCTTGCAAAATTTGCATCCTCCTACTGGACTTGAGAAGACCAAAGTGGGGGATTTGAAGCTTAAAGCAGCCATGTATTGAATTGTTGATCATATTTTGTATTAGAAAGATCATGGAGGGGTTCTTTTAAGACGTTTGGATCCATAAGAGGCAAAACAAACTATGATTGATTTTCATGAGAGTCTATGTGGAGGTCATCATTTTTGGAGGAATACAACATACAACATACTTAGAGCTCGGTACTTCTGGCCTAGCTTATTCACTGATGTATGTGGAAAGTTCAGAACTTGTGACAAATGTCAGAAATTCTCAGGAAAACAACAACTAAAATCTCTACCTATGAAGGCCATAGTGGTATCTGGCCCTTTTTCAGCAGTGGGGATTGGAATTCATTAGAGAAATTCATCCAGCCTCAAGTGGTCAGAATCGTTAGATTCTGACTGCTAGTGATTAATTCAGCAAGCGGATAGAAGCCATTCCCACTAGAAATGAAACACACAAAGTAGTTATTGGCTTCCTGGAAGACATTCTACCAAGGTTTGGTTTTCCTAACAAAATTGTTACTGATAAAGTTGTAGCTTTTAAAGTTGAGCCTCTGGTGAAGTTTTTTAAAAAATTTGGGATTCAGTTTATCCACTCCACTCCATATTACCCTTAGGGTAATGGATTAGCATAATACTCCAACAAGAGCTTAGTGAAGATCATAAAAAAATTGTTGGAGGATAATAAGAAGTCATGGGATTCAAAGATAAAGTTTTCCCTATGGGAAGACAGAGTAACCACCAAGAGGTCAATTGACACCACTCCATTTCAGTTGGTCTATGGAACATAAGATATTTTTCTTTCTCAGCTAGCTTTACCCGTGGCAAAGTTTCTTCAAGATCAAGAAGGGGAACTAGATGGCATGATCAGAAGGATACATCAACATGTGGAAGTACAACAAACCAAGGAACATCTTTTTGATAAAGTACAAAGCCATCAACAAAAAATCAAAGAAGATTTTGACAAGAAGGTGAAGAAATAATATTTTCAACTTGGAGACCTGGTACTCAAATAGGATGCACAAATGAAATATAAGGGAAAACATGGTAAATTCGAAGCCCTGTGGGTTGGTCTTTTTAAAATTTCTGAATTTTTGCAAAACAATACTTTTAAGTTGTAGGATTTGGAAGATGCTGAATTTTCTAGTGGCCCAGTCAATGGGCATTTTCTAAAGAGATACCTTTTATAAAATCCATGAGTGGCTTCTTTTCATTGTAAATACCATTCTTTAGTAAGTTTTATTTTCGTTCAAGAATGACTCCTATCCCAATGGATAAGGAACTCGAATTGCATGTTTTTGGAGCCTCACAAGGAGGTCTCCATTCTCCATGGAGCCAGATGTTAGAACATAGGATGTGCAGGGGGTCAAAACATCTTGGTTTTGTCTTGTTTTGAGTCACAGGGTTTTTAAAACTTAGGATTTGGGTTATATTTCATTTCATAACTCAATTTTTTGGTTTTTATAAGCATAATATTGTTTTAGTCTTGGTTTAGAGCCTTAATGTCATATGCCTTTCTCTAAGACCAGCTCAGGTTCACAAAGCACTAACATTAAATACAGATTTATCAAGTATTTCTTGACAATTTGCATGCTGCTTAAAGGTTGACATAGGAATTAAAGCTATTATGAAATTGGCGTTGTAAACTGTTAAATGTCCATGTGCTGCCAAATCTTAAACCCATTACTATGGTGCTCTAAACTCTTCCCATTAGTCAAAGTTGTTATCTTAAGGTCATCCTACAATTCCTTCTGCAAACAAGCCATTTTTTCCCACTGATATCTATGCACTGCGAACTACCTGATTTTAACTCTACACCATAATTGCGCGCTATGAATCCTCTGTCTACAGATTGTCAAAACCCTTGTCATTTTGAAATCAGTTTAAGACCCAATTTAACCAGTTGTATGAGATCCCTCTCAAACATGGAAAATATGGTCAATCCTTTATATAATTGAGATCAATTGAATACCAGGATGGCTCTGGGAATTGATATTGGTGTTGGTAAACCCCTATTTTTACAGATTTGCATTTTTCCATGTCTGCATTTTTTACATAAAGGCTAAGTGGATGTCACTTTTATATTTCCTTTTGAATTTTTCTTTACTTCATACCACTTCTGTGTATAAGTGTTTAGAAAAAGTGAACTCCGGGAAAATCAACTCTTTTATCAAACCCTAAAATTCCTATTTACCCTTCTTTTCACATACCAACTGTAATAAGAGCTTACATAAAGTGTTCTTCAATCATTGATTAATGACAATCAGAAAAAAAAAAAAAAAAGGAGATTCACAAGGGGGGAGAGATTGTGAGGACTGAACCATATGACATGCAACTCATTAAATCTGAACCATTGTTCAGGGAAGATTTCCAGAGGGTGGGTTGTCTCAATTTTTTTTAAAAGATGCAGAGAAGACATCCTGAAGTGGCTAAGGAATTTGCACTTAATTTTAATGGGACAAAGACTAAGGTGGGGATGTTGGAGTTTGAAGTTTCAGATCATTCTATCTCTACAGCAACAAATATACCTAACTGTGGTGAGAAATAGTTTAAATCCATGTCATTAAACTCTTCTTTCTCAAAATAATTCCTTAAGTCTGAATATCAAGAAGACAACCTGTCTAAAGGAGTGCCCATAAGTCACATGCTAGAATGTTTTTAAAAGATGATCAGGGTCATACAAAGGTACTTCACATGTGAAGGGAGGTTCAATATGGTATATCAATACCACATCATATTAATGTTACACTTCACTTGAAAAAAAGCCATGAAACTTCGATTCTATCTTTTCAGGAGTATTGGTAAGATGTCAGACAGAGTCTGGGCTAAGTCAAAGCAGGTAGATACCAGTGTTTTTCACTCTGGTATAATCAATATGTTAGTAATGGAAGAGCTAAATACAACTAACACTGACTCAAAAACTTTCCTAACTACATCACATTTTTAGTTAGATATTTCTCCTACACCACAGTCTAGAAGACAAACTCATACCCTTGTTGAGAGGACTGTGCATTCAGAATCAAGCAAGAAGAAGAGGGTGACTAGGAGTGATAAATCTATTAGGGCTACTGATGAAACATAAATAGGTGGTCCTTCACAACCTCCTAATAGATAAATTTCACCCGTGGTAGATCCTATCCCTATGTATATTCCTTCAAGCAAACCAAGAAGCTTCAAAGGAAAACATCTTGTATTTTCCCCACCAGTTGATGCAGACAAAGTCAAACCTAGAATACCTTTACTAGATCAGTAGCCAAGCAACATGTCCTCATGAAGGATGATACAACAAAGACTTCAGCCCAACAGAAAGACAAATCTCAGTCTTATAAGCATCCCACAGAAGTTATTGACATCATCACTCCTTGACATAAAAACAACCCTACCTTCAAAAGGCTCGGGAGGCAACTCAAGAAAGCAAGAGATTAAATTTACAAGTTGAAGAAGGAAGATTTGGGTTCCAAGATAAATCTAAAGGAGATGTTGGATGTGTATGAGGAAAAAATTGATAAAGCAATGTTCATGGCTAAGAGGTTTTTTCCCTTCCACAAGAAACTCAAGAATGTTTATAGGCAGAATAGAGCCCACCAAGCTGAAATTAGAAAATTGAAGGTAGAGTTACAACCTTTTAGAGAAGAAGTGGAAAAGAGAAACTTAGACATGTTGGCCAAGGTGGCTACCGGAAGAAGTTCCAGAAAAAAAATATAAATACAAATGATCTTCTAAAACCAACATCATTTTTGTCAAGGTTTCTATTGCATGCATTTACAACATTAAATGATGGTTATGAATTTTGAGATAGACTTAGCAGTTCTTTGTGTTTTTCTCCAAGGATATACCAAGGTAATATGTTTGTAGCATATCTGGATCCCTCGTACAATTTTTAAGGTTTTTAAACTTTTGCAAAAGAAAACAGGATGCTACAAAAAAATTCACAACATATGGACTCAATGGAGTTGTGAACTTGTTGTTTTAGGACAGTTTGCAGCGTTGCGTTGCGAACTCAAGTTTTTGAAGATTTTGGAGGGAAGGGAAGTTTGCAACTGTCAAGGGGATTTCGTACCAACACTCAGAGGATCAATTTTCACTTTGGAAGGCCACCTACCTCAAGGAGCTACAAACATAAAGATGGATCATCAAGTTGTTGAGGACTCTTGTGTACGTTGCCAACATTTTCCTTCAAAATAATAGTTTGTTGTTTTTTGGTTGTACACCTGTTGTCATGCTTCCTTTAGGCATGGAATCCTATGAGGAAGTTGAGGGAAGGATTGTAAAGCTTGCTTTTGATAAGTTTAGTTATTTATGGGTTATTGTAAGAGTGAAAAGGGTTCAAATGGTTAAACACAGAAACTCTTATCTTTAGTCTTATCATTTTTTGTAGAAGAGTTTTTCATGATGTATGGACCAGATCCAAGAAGATTTTAATGGTGGAAATTAGTCTTATTCTCATTATCATCTCTTTTCTATGTCACTTTGATATCTATCTCTGTTGAAGGATTCATCAGGCTATTGTTTCTTTATTGCAGTAAAAGATTTATTGTGATATTACATGCAAATTTATCATAGTTTTCTCTTTGGATTTAATAATTTCTTATTCAAATGAGTTTTCTTTCATATGTGTGTTAAAAATACTAGATGTAAACTGATATACATATTACACTTTCCTTGCTAACTTCCATCTATCATTTCTATCTCTTAAACCCTGATTTTAAGCCATTCAAGGCCTTTCTTGCTGGTGTGTATTTCATGGAAGGATATGTGATTGACATCTTAAACTGATTTTTACATCCATTTGCCACATTTTTAAGAACATTATCCTTTACATTTTGATGGGTATTAGGCTTACATCTACAATATTCTAGGTGTGAATTCTAGTGCTAACAAACTAGGCTCCCAAGATTTGGTTACAACAAGAGATGAAAAGCTTATGATAAATGATGTGTAGTAAGCCTTTCCTATTTTTTAGACCCTCATTCATTCAAAAAAATTGGAAATAAATCAATAAGCTCTAAGTTATTCCAATAAAAATCGAATTATATCCTCTTGCATACATTTGAAGCTAAGAGGGTGCATATTTCTACGAGTGCCAGCCAAATTTTATCTTTCTTGATTTCCTTTGTCTATAATGTGAAGACGATATCTCAAAGTTAATTAAGAGGAATAACTCACCTCAATGATTATATAACCCTGCTAATACACTATTTACTGAAAGTAGTCTTTGGTTTCATCATTGCAAATATTATGGAAGTATGGATCTGAGGTTTCATCATATAAGCCTGCTTCCCGATTGTATGAAATTTAGGTTTCATGATATACACATGTGCTACCCTTAATGAGATTAAAATGGATGATATTACTTCAACTGTGCACTGTGCTACTGTCATGTATATATATGCACGATGGAATAATAACCCTTAATTAATCTACATCCCTTATTGTTCATGCTTAATTATGGCATTCTAATTGAGACTATATCTTTTTATAAGGCCTATTCTATGCCCAACATTTATTACAAAGTTATGTGTCCCTTAATTTTTTTATAAGACAATAAAAATATAAGGGATAAAATAGACCTCTCTTCCCTGGAAAGGGGTCCTTTTTGGGTACAAATGAATGATTAGAGAGGAAGTCATGCATAGAATGTGACTTATCAATATTCTTATACTTTTGGAGTTATTGATGGATAGCATTATGTGCACTCCTATTTAAGAACATCATATGATGAACTTGTTTGAAGGGTCCTTTCATAATTGTTGAATCAATAATAAAGAATCCATAATAGAAGTGGTAGAGCAAAGATTAATATCTCACGAGCTTGAAAAATGTGGTGGTCATGATCAACACAAGAAATTTGTGGTGAAATATCATCAAAACAGATAGAGGGATATGCAAGAGTGTACAGTGAGAACTTTGACAAACACAACCCCTGATGCTTGATGCTTGCAACATTGTTTAAAGGATGGACAAATTATGTTTCTTTTTCCAAATATGTAAAATGAGTATATTCCAGTTTAATGAAAACATTTTTCTATTATTATATATGGTTTTATACTTTATCAAAAAATTCGCCAAGACTTTACAAGGTTTTATATTTTAGTGAAAGATTCACCAATATTTTACAAGATTTTATAATTCAGTGAAAGATTCGCCAATATTTTACAAGATTTTATAATTGACTAAAAGATTCACCAAATATATATATATATATACATTTTATATTATTGATAAAATAGCCTTCAAATTTTCCTATGTATCGTGGGGATTCACCCATTTATTATACATATAAATTTAGCGGGGGGGGGTTCTTAAAATCACCCCCGAATAATACTACAGTGTCGAAATGCCCAAATTCTTAATAGGAAAAAATGTGTAGTAATTTCGCAACCAGAATGTAGGAGGCAATGTTGCACAACAATAGATCTTGTCTGTTCCTTTTATGTTTTGTTTCCATCCCAAGGGTTAGTATTTTTAGGGTTCCTACAAACAAGGTTTTTCTGTGTGATATATCTCTTTGATATATGTGCAGGGTTGAACAATAGTACTCGACCCAATATCTTAGGGAACCAACTAAGGATGATAGACTGTACCCTTATGTTAATCCCTAATATTGGCTCATTACCCCTTAATTGGGGCATATTACATTAGTAATGTTATTTTATTTATGTCGGATTTATTCTATTAGTTGTAATTATACCTCCTAGTCTCCTATATATACCAAGGAGACATTTTCATTTGGAATCATCTTGTACTTGAACATTTATGTGGGGTAAAAGGAGGTTGCCCCTTCGAAGAGGCTTATTATCTGAAATTCTCTCTTTTTCAAGGCGTTGAGTACATATTCTAAGGTTTTTCTATGCTATATTGATATTTCGTTCTTAACATATGGTATCAGAGCTCAAGGTCTTCGGGTTTCACTGCTACATCTGAGACACCGTGGAATTTTCACTATAACTTTTTTTCTACAACGATTTAGAAAGAACGTCTTGGAGGATATTTAGTAGATGGATCAAGGTACGTTGGGTTAAAATTTTAGTTCCTGAGGCCTTATACTTTCGGAGATACAGTCTTTGTAAGATAGGGTTCTGGAATCATCCTGAATTGAATCATTGCGGAATTTTTACTATAAAATTATTTCTATAACATTTTAGACCCTGAACTCTGGAGGATATTCTCATAAATTAGTAAGGTATCTTTGGTAGAAATTTTAGCTTCTGGGTCATCTTAAATTTGTATATACATCATGTGGAAGATAGGGTATCTGACTAGTCTCAAGTAGGTGTTTCGGGTAAAACAATCATAAATTCTTCCTAGAGTATCAAAATTGAGTGAGACTAGTTGCATTGGATAGTGGACAGCCCGTAGTAGTTCTGGTACTAGTTTTAGAATTTTATATCAATAATTTTGTGCGGGGCACGGTATACAAGTGAGATCTCCTGGAAAGGCCAAAAATCAGCAAGTTGTGGGGAAGTTACCGTAAAATCCACTTGGCACATCCAATGTTTATCAGAACTATGGCATTGAAGAGAAGAAATATCATAGAACTACAAAAAATAAAATTTCATACTCAGAAGGCCCAAAATTTTGGAGATACAATAAGAGGAATATTGTTTAGCAGAACCACCTCAAAATCAAGGTTTAAAGTGATACTTGGCCAACATGCCACCAAAAAAAGTAACTTCTACACCAAATAAGCCTCTATACAATCCTACTTGGACTCTTGATGAAGGTGAAGAAATGCGTAGGCACATAAATGATTTACAAAAGAATACAGTAACCAAAGATGAACTATAAGAGATGATGGATTCAATGGAAGTTAAGTTGGATACTAAGATGGATAGTTTAAAAGGAGAGATCATGGAAGGATTGAAAAATTTCCTAATAGAGAGGACACCTGAAAGTGAAAATGTATCCCATAAAATTCATGATGAGGATACAAGGAAGGTGAATCAAGAATGGAGAAACTCCAACTTTGGGTTGAAGACGAACCACGTTCCTAAGATCAATATGAGGAAGTTTGATGGCAAGGACCCAATCACATGGATACTTCAGATGGAGCAATTCTTTGATCTACATAATGTGCCACATACACAAAAGGTACGAATTGCTTCTTTATATTTATAACCCAA
>ML787333.1:340452-363052 GCA_009831015.1 Picea engelmannii | reverse complement strand
AAGTTTTGAAGTAGGGGATTGGGTGTTTTTAAGACTACAACCATACAAACATATGTCCCTCAAGCAAGCCAAGAAGGATAATAAATTATCACCAAAGTACTATGGCCCTTATAAGGTGTTGCAAAAGATTGGTACTATGGCATTCAAATTGGAGTTGCCTGCATCTTCACGAGTACACCAAGTTTTTCATGTTTCATGCTTAAAGAAGGTTATAGGTGACAAGATCCTAGTTCAAACTATATTGCCAGAACTTGACGAGGAAGGAAAAATCATATTGGAGCTTGAAGCCATCATTGACACAAGAATACGCCAGCTGAGGAATAAATCCATTTCAGAGTATCTCATTAAATGGAGGAAACTACCGGCTGAAGATTCCACTTGGGAAGATGAGTCTTTTATACAGAAGCATACAGAGTTACTCAAGCATTGAAGACAACACTCGTCTCAAAGGGAGGGGCATGCTAATCCCTAATATTGGATCATTACCCCTTAATTGGGGCATATTACATCAGTAATGTTATTTTATTTATGTCGGCTTTATTCTATTAGTTGTAATTATACCTCTTAGTCTCCTATATATACCAAGGAGACATTTTCATTTGGAATCATCTTGTACTTGAACGTTTATGTGGGGTAAAAGGAGGTTTCCCCCTCGAAGAGGCTTATTATATGGAATTCTCTCTTTTTCAAGGCGTTGAGTACTTATTCTGAGGTTTTTCTATGCTATACTGATATTTGGTTCTTAACACCTTAGTCGTACTACCTAATTTCCCATGTACTAGAGAGTATCTTCCCGAGTGTTGTTCTCGGTGGCACTATAACAATCAGTCGATCAATCAATTGATCTATAGTGGGTTTCAAGATACCTAGGCCAGTCCCTATACATGTGCTATCTAATGCGCTACCACTCGAAGGGGTACCAACAGTGGTTACAAGGGTGTCCAACAATGTGATCTTAAAAACCTGTTGTATTTCCTATGTATATGCTTCCCTAACCATGAATTTATGCATTGAACAACATATCACTATAGTTTAAATATGTCGGAACACGTCTCTCCCATGAAAAAAAATTAACCCACAATTCTGGCCAAGGACTGATCCAGGACCGATGAGGGAAATCAATGCAAGAAACTAATTGCTATATCCGTGCAGTCAATAATTTTCAAATCATGATTGCCAATGGTGGGTCCATGAAATGTGGAGGGCGTTGTGAAAATGTGCGTCTCCAAATTGGTGAATACCACCTGAAATCTCATATGTTTTCTATCGACATGGGCGGTTGTGACATTGTGTTGGGTGCAAAATGTATAAGGACTTTGGGTCCCACTCTCATGGATTTTAAGGAATTAACCATGCAATTTGACCAAGAGGGAAAAAAATATAAGTTCCAAGGCATCATCGCTGGTTCCCCGGATATCATTAGTTCCCATCGCATGGAAAAGATGTTAAAAAAAGGTCATTCTGGAATTATTTCCCAACTCCATGCCATACAAGCAACTGAGAGACCCTCTGTGTCGCAGGACCTCCAATCCATCCTCTCTAAACATCAAGTGTTTTTTTCCACTCCCTAGGGACTTCCTCCTTCCTGTGGTGTTCATGATCATTCCATTCCCCTTGTCCCAAAAAGCCTTCCTCCCAATATCCATCCCTATCGTCACCCCTTTTCCCAAAAAAATTAAATTGAGAAAATTGTTCAAGACCTACTCAACGCAGGTGTTATCCGCCCTAGTACGAGCCCCTACTCTTCACCTATGGTTATGGTCCTTAATAAAGAAGGTTCTTGGCGCATGTGTCCTGACTTCGGTGCCCTCAACAAACTCACCATTAAAGAAAAAATTTCCATTCATGTCATTGATGACTTCTTGGATGAATTGAGTGTCGCCCAATTCTTTACTAAACTTGATCTTTGTTCTGGCTACCACCAGATCCGTATGAAAGAGGAAGACATTCCTAAGATTGCATTTAGAACTCATGAGGGCCACTATGAGTTTTTGGTCATGCCCTTTGGCTTGTGTAATGCTCCCTCCACTTTCCAAAGCTTCATGAATCATGTCTTCTGTCCTTTTCTTCGTCATTTTGTCTTAGTTTTCTTTGATGATATCCTCATCTATAGTAAAACCTGGACAACCCATATTTCTCATGTGGATTGAGTTCTCCATCTACTCTCTCAGCACCAACTTTTCCTCAAACAATCTAAATGTGCTTTTGCTGCCTCGAAAGTCAAGTACTTGGTTCATATTGTTGGCAAAGACGACGTCAGGGTGGATCCTAAAAAGATTGAAGCTATGCAAGATTGGCCTCACCCAAAGACTCTCAAAATCTTGCATAGATTTTTGGGTTTAACAGGTTATTATCGCAAGTTTGTTAAGAATTATGGAAATATTGCAACACCGCTCACTGCACTCCTTAACAAGAATTATTTCACTTGGACTCCAGCAGCTGCTTAGGCTTTTCAAACCTTGAATATGGCCATGTGCACCACTCCAGTCCTAACCCTTCCTGATTTCACAAAGACCTTTGTCCTGGAATGTGATTCTTCTGGGAAAGGAATTGGTGCTACCCTTATGCAAGAGGATTGACCTTTAGCCTTTAACAACAAACAACTATCTGAGCACAATTTGGGGAAATCAATCTATGAAAAGTAAATGTTGGCTATTATGCATGTCATGGATATTTGGCGCCCTTATCTATTGGGGCAACGCTTCCAAATTAAGACAGATCATCAAAGCCTCAAGTATTTTTTGGAACAATGCCTTTCCTCCCCAAAGAAACAAAAATGGGTGACTAAGCTCTTTGGATATGATTATGAGATCATTTACAAGAAAGGCAAAGACAACGTGGTTGCTGATGCACTTTCCATAAAATATGAAGATGAAGGGTCCCTTTTTTCTCTCTCCTTCATTGTACCATATTGGCTCCAAGTTGTTCACCATGAATGGTTGCACGATCCCAAAAGTTCACATCTGATACAACAATTGCAGTCCAATTCTCCAGTTTCCCCAGGGTAGTCTTGGCTCAATGATGAGCTTCGATACAAAGGCCATTTGTATTTAAGTAAACAATCAAAACTTAAATCCATGATGCTTTCTGAGCTTCATGCTACACCCACAGTTGGACACTCTGGGTTTACCAAAACCTATGACCGAGTCAAACGATCTTTTTTCTGGGATGGTATGGAGCCTGACGTTCATAATCTTTTGGATGAATGTGATGTGTGTCAACGCAACAAGGGAGAAACAGTCAAATCTCCTGGCACACTACAACCGCTTCTGATTCCACCTACTATTTGGCGGGATATCTCTATGGATTTTATTGTAGGCTTACCTAAATCAGGAAATAAATCAATCATCATGGTGGTATTTGATAGTCTTTGCAAGTATGCTCATTTCTGTGCTCTTCAACACCCATTTACAACATCCACTGTCGCTCAACTTTTCATGGATCATGGCTTCAAGCTTCATGGCATGCCACATTCTATTATCTCTGATCGCGACCCAAATTTCTCCATCAATTTTTGGCAATAAATGTTCAAGCTACAAGGAACCCAATTGTATCTTAGCACAACTTATCATCCCCAGAATGATGGTCAAACTAAAATTGTTAACAAGTGTTTGGAAACATATGTGAGGTGTTTTGCATCGGAAAAGAAAAATCAGTGGGCTCAATGGTTACCATTGTTGAATGGTGGTACAACACTTCATATCATACAACTATCCGCATGACTCCTTTTGAAGTGGTATATGGACAAAAGGAACCTTCAATTCTCTCATATTTTCCAAGCGTCTCGAAGGTCCAGGCGGTTGACCAAACGCTTACAGTTCGAGAGGCTATTCTTCATACCCTCAAAGAGAATTTGTTCATGAAACAAAATTGCATGAAGAAACAAGCAGATCAAGGTCACTCTAAACGTTTATTTGCAGAACGACATCAGGTGTTTCTTCGACTGCAACCCTACAAGAAAAATTCCCTCAAGGTTGACCATTGTCAGAAATTGGTGCCCAAATTTTATGGTCCTTATATCGTTCTAAAGCGTGTGGACCAGGTGGCCTATTAATTATATTTTCCTAGTTATTCTAAGCTCCATCCTGATTTTCATGTTTCCTTCTTAAAGAAGGTGATTGGAACTAAGTGCCAAACTCAAACCAACCTTCCCGAGTTGGACGAAGAAGGTTCAATTTGGCTACAACCACAAGCGGTTTTGGACCAGCATGAGCATCGTCTGCGTTAGTGAACCATCAAGGAAGTGTTATTCCAGTGGAAAGATACAACTCCAATAGATGCCACTTGGGAACCAACTACCATTCTACAACAATTTCCCCATCTCAAGCCTTGAGGACAAGGTTGTTTTTAAGGGGGAGGACATGTTAGGGACCTAACCCCTCACGTAAATATAATAATATATTTCCATATAATAAAGGTCAATATTAATAAGGCCTAGAAATAAGGAAGAATAAGTCCAATGTAAGAAGACCTAATAGAAGCTTCCGCTTCTAGAATGATCTTCCTCTAGATGGTTCTTTTGATAGACATATTTAGTATAAATAGGAGTCAAGGGTATGAGAAATTTTGTCTTGGATATTATTGTAATAGAGCTATGCTCTGCTGGAGGTTTCCCCCTCAAAGAGGCAAGTGAACATTGCTCTTAGTAATCAAAGTGCTCTTTCTGGTATTATTCCAGTATCATTTTGGTATTATTGTGGTGTTGTTCTGATTATATTGTTGTTCATCTGCCATTTCTAGCTATTTATTTATGTTATGCATACTTTTTTGTATCTGGAATATTACATTTCACCTCAAACTTGAGGTTTCTCGGATCTTTCAAGTGAATTTTCATCCTTAGGGTATATTAAATCACAAAGAAACTCAAGACAATAAATACCAATTAGTGTGCTTCAATGCAACAATGCTTATTCCTTAGGAAACACTTTCCAAACAAATCACAATTTGAAAATGAATTATTACATTAGCTTAGTACATCAATTAATATACCCCTTTAGCTTCTAAGTGTTTGTAAAATCACTAAACAAATTATGCTTTATGTTATGTCAAATCAACAAGCATAATTGGCACTAGAAACTACTCAAACATCAAGATAACATAAGGTATAATTTAAATGTAGTGCAGATACATACAACAATTTAATAAAATATGGTATAATTCAATCTCTTCCAAGGCTATCTAAAGCATACACCAAAATGGAAAACCCTAGCCTCCAACTCTTCACCTAGGAATCTCTCCCAAGTAAAGTTAAAGTTAGTCCTCCACCCAAGATCCTAATCAAGCAAGTGTAACACACCAATAAGTCCTCCTTGGTAGCTTCGCTTCCATCACATAAGTGTACAAGATAAATGTTTTGTTTTTAATTTTATGATCCATCATTACCAAAAAAAAATTATTACTTTGCCAAAAAAAAAAAAACTTAATAATGTAATTTAGTTGTTATTAAACACAAATTAATCAATAATGTATTTAATTTATAATGAATTTATGGAAAATGAAGAGTCATCAACATATATAGTTTTTTGTCAATGTTTTGTTTATGGTACATTAATGTCACAACAATAAATTAGTTATAGATTTGTTTGCATTTAAATGTGGACATTCATTGGAGTCTACTTAATCAAAGACTAGTTGTGGAGTTTTTAGAGTCTCCAACTTTCATGTTTTTATGGATGTTAACAATGTTTCAATTATGGACATTTTGTGGATGTTTCTAGCATCTAAATTATAAATGTATATTATTGCATTTACATAAATTTCTATAGTTGCAATGATGAACCATTTTATAGTTGTCATGGAGGTTTTAAGTTTAAAAAAAATCACAATATGAACAAATAAACATTTTTGTACAAATAATATTGTCAAAGTAATGAATCAATGGCTTGGCTTTCATGAATATCTCTCTTTCGTGTATGTGTTCCATGTGTTTAATTCAAAATGTGATGGTATAAATACTCTTATGTTGATGCAACCAACAATGTTCATTCATTTGTCCCTTTCATTTCATCTGATATTATTAATCAAGGCAATGGATTGACATAAATGAGCCTTATGGACCCACACAATATGAGTTTTCTAGTCTCATGAGGCTCAAAGAACTTAAACTAGATAAACACAATGGGCCCATAAATGCATGCATACCTAGATTTGTGTATTGTTTCATATGATTATATTATGCAAGATATATTATGTCATTTAACTTGTTGAGTCATGCATCAACTTTGATGGAGGATTAACTTAATGTTCCTATCACATCATAGTTTAGGTGCATCATAGGATTCTTTCAATTTCCTATGCTATACTAAGTTCTCATGCATTAATTGTCTTAGGTATTAAAATCCTTGAAGTTGATTAATTTAAATATCTATAGAAATTACACATACTATCTCACTCAATTTGATATTTGTATATCCCTTCCTAGATATTAAATCCATGATTATGTGCTTGGATACATCAATTAAGAAAAATCTAAAGCCTTCTTAGAAATTCCATCGAACATACTGTATTGATATTCTCTTAAGCTTGACTCTAGAGAGACAATATTCTAGAAAAAATTCAAATATGAGACATAACCTAAATTGAGCAACCATACCACTATTTTGTGTTCTTGATAGTGATCTTGTATTCAAGAGAGGAAATTTTGGCAACATCATCCATTCCTTTGTGCTTTTGCACATTTTATTGTTCTCAAGTCCATTTTAGTAAAGTTTCCTATAAATAAATGGTGTAAGAATCCACTTGAAACACAAGAGGGAGAAACAATACACATCACAAGGTACTATTTTGGATTAATGATATCAATTTTTTTATATAGTTCCACCATAAATGATTGAGCACTTATTGGCACATCCATTACCATGAAAAGACTCAATGTGTAAATAGAGACTCATTCATTATAGCAATACATTGAATGAACCCTAGCCTCACTATGCCAATCATCTCAATTGTTTAGTTGATTGAGTTTGTTTCTACAACTAGAGTTCCACATGCTTAACATGTAAAGAGGGACTTGACCTAGCCACTTGGTCAAGTATCATATTCATAGAAAATAGATATAACAACTTTATTTGAGTGACCCATCTAGCATATGGGGATAATAATATTTCCCATTATCACAAAGACATTCACTCTATGTTTTCTTCGTAACTTTCCTCCTTGCATTTTACAGCTTGATTTTATTTATTTTGACATATATTTGATTTTATGGTTCAATTCATTTATTTAATTAATTCCCTTTCAAACCCTAAAAAACTAAGAAGGTAATCTTGTGAATTATTGCATTTGTTAGAATTAAAGGTCATGTTCATTTAATTTATTATAATATTTATTGTTGTATCTTTCATCATACAATTATTAGGGTTTACATAGAATGGTAAAACATTTTAACATCAAATTTGTACTCATGAAAATGAATATCATTGAATTATTTCACACCCTAATAGTGGTTAGGTTAGAAAACCCTAAGTGATTCACTATACATGCACCTCACTCATATTTTTGCAATTACAATGGGACCTATTGTTAGTCTTTCATCCTAGTCCCTTATAACTCTAGAAAGTTACAAATTTTCCTTCTAAGTTATCTTACAAGTATTATAGTGCCATATTGATGTATCCATGCCCATTATCAACATGCATGTCATCTTCCCTTTGTAGTTTGTGGAGAATAACTAGACAATCCCTTATAAATTTTAGTTTAAAAGATATGTCTTTGCGTTGATTTCACTATGATTTTGCATGAAGAACTTATTAGTAATTATTCCATTCAAAACTCTAGTTTTTCCACTAACAATGGATTTAGGCAAAAACATCCAACATGAGCCCACCACCATAAATTCTTGAAAATCATGCCAAAGATAAATTAGATACCAAGAGTTGGAAATTATGGATCAAAACCTTATTTGTAAGGCCCATTTCTTTTAAATTCTTGTACTCCACTAATGTCAACAATTAAGTCTGTTTGAGGGACTTCAATTTCTCATCATCTGTCAAGTGATATGGTCTGCATAACACATGCACTTTCATATTTTTTCATTCTTAGGTCATTATTAACTCTCTATCTTTGTTAGAATTTAATCTTACCATTTATATGGTAAGCTCCTCCTATCCTTCTCCTTTGCAGGGATGAGTTTGTAGTCAAGTAGATGAAATTCCTTCCACATTGTGGGATTTCAATCATTTCCTTCTAAATTAGTGATTTCATATCAAGCATGTCCTCAAGGATTTCACATCCCTTCATGAGAGAATCGACATAAAAATATATCCTTAAAATGTCCTCTTTTCAATCTTTCCAATAAACCATGGCAATGCCTCAATGACACAATCTTAGACTAATTTTGTAGCATATCAAGTGCACATTAGCATCCAATAATAATGTATCCCATATCAACAGGATTATATACTTATTTATCAAGGGAACGAATTTGTGATATATTCACATGCATCATGAGAGCTCTTACCACCTAAACTAGCACCCTAGTGGAAGTTCCAACAACAAATGATACCTTGGGGAAACAAGATGGGAAATGTGTCAATGGCACCTCAGTACAATTTCCCCTTCACTTTAGTCCAACTGAAAGGAGTCAAGGGGGTTATCCCTGTTTGATTAAGTAAGCCTATAGTGAATTAATCATAATGCAATCTTATTATTTACTTCAAAGATTCTATAGAATGTATAAAAACTAGATGCACAAGGATTCTAATGTCTGATTAAATGCTTCAAAATAACCAATTAAAAACAATAGCATAAACCACCAATTATCCACTTAACTAAGAGGGTTAGGAGTTAGTGGATGTGTGTGCCAAATCTGATATGAAATATAAACAATGTAAACAACTTCATATTTGCAATTAAATGATTGTCACTCAACAAATGAAACTCCAAATATATATGAACCACCTTTAAGCTACTTTAAGGCACAAAGAATGAAGTAGTTTAGCATAAATTGATAGTGAGATGTGTGTTATGAGCATTAATCAATTATATGCTAGAAAAGGACAAGTTATGGTTGTCCTCAACTTCTAAATCTGTTTTATGATCAATTAACACAAAAATTTCAGATTTGAAGTGAAGAGAAAACCATCCAAGAGAGAGATAATCCACTTGAGAGCACAATGTCTTGGGTGTTTTCACAAGGCTAATGATATACAACAAAATAGCAGCCCAATAAGTGTTAGAATCAAGCTATATATATATATATATATATATATATATATAGCCATGAACCAAGCATGAACTTGATAAAATAGATGGTGAATCCGTCTTCGGGTTTCCAATGTTAGCGCTAGAATTCACTAACAAGATCCCCAAATGAAATATAAGCAATTATAAGCACTTTAGAGACCAATTTCACCACTAGATATTTAAGATAAACTTATAATAACAATCTAGAAATGAAATATAAACTAGGTATGAGTAAGTATGGACCTTTGAGCACATAACCCTAGCCTTGGGGTTTCTTCAAACTTGATTTTTATTGCTATTACGTTTATTCCATATTTGAGAAATCCTTAAATCATCCCACAACGATTTAGATAACACCTTGAAGCAAAAATCTATAGGGTCATTTTTCCTTTTTATGGTTAAATATAAACAATTAAGAACAAACCCTTAATAAAGCTAGTCTAGGAAATGAAATAATCAATGATCTATGAAGTAGACTAGGAAATAAATTCAAATTAAGATTTTTCTTTGATTTTTACCATTAGATTTCTTTCTAAACAAAAAATAAAAGATTTTTTAATTTTAGGGTTTTATGGTTGGTAGTTGGGAGAAGACAAGTGCCTTATTTCCCACTAGGGCTTATGGGGTTCCTCAAGGGAAAAAATCCTTCACCAATAAGATAAACTATAGCATGAAACAAATACTTAAAACCCTTGCCAAGGAACCAAGAGGAAAAACAAAGAAATGGATTAAGCACTTACCCAATACTAACAAAGGAATAAGGAAGGGATTAAACCTTAGAATGTCTTCCTTCCAAGTGGTAAACTTACCCTTCAAATGGATTGATCTTGCAAGATTGTAAAAGTCTTGAACTATGACACAAAAAATCTTTGATGCACCAAGAAAATAACCAAGAAAGATAAAGTTCCAAAAATTGACACCAAAACCTCCAATAGGTAGATTTTCAACAAATTTGTATTTTCAAAAGAAATAGCCAACAACAACAATTTGGAATGAGAGGAGAGCCTCTATTTATAGATGAGGCTCCTGCATCCTTCTCGTTATTTATTATTTTCTAATCTCCATAAATTTAGCCTAAGAAATCTTCAAAAGTGAGTTGTCATCCACATAATGAAGGACACTAAGTCAAGATACAAGTAAAATATGTCCCATGTACATAAAACCCTCCAAGAGAGGGGGTTGTCCCAAAAAAGAGAAGTCAACTTGGTGAATGAGCTCAACATTCCCTTAAAAATGCATAGTGTAGTCCTCAAATCATGGTGTAGAAGTACTCCAAGGAATAAATAAGCCAACATCTAGCCTCCAAAGGTGGAATGACCTCATGGATGAAGTAAAAAAAAAACAAGAAGTGGATGACTCCTCTAATCATTCTCATATGCCCTCAAATGATGTCTCCAAGGGATGACCACATCCACATATCAAGCAATGCACCTTCGTAAAGGGTGTAAAGTGACCCTCCAAGTCAAAGTAAATCATAAAACTCTCCAACTACCAGTATGGAATCCACATGTGTGAGGTCGGCCCTCATATCATGTAATAAATAGCTCAAAAAATGATAAAATGAGATAATGCTCTAGGATCCTCAATGTGGCATGTCAATAGGAGACCCATGCATGTGGAAATAGCCCAAAAGTGCCACGAATTATGTGACCAGTTCCTTGGGATATGTGAAATACCTCAAGATCCATGAGACTACCTCGAGAAGCATGAAATTGTATGAGCATTTGAAGAATCATCTCCAAGAGTCCATGGTCAAAGTGTGACAAATACATAAGATGGGGCTCCATGCTTAGTCATAATATAAGTCTTCTTTTAATAGGTATGACAACATTTACAACATGAGAAACACTTTTGCATTGCATACAAAGAAGTGAGAGAGACTAGAAGTTCCCCTAGACCATGTGTCCTAGTAGATCCATCCCAAGACCCCAACATACTGACCCAAGTCATAAATGACCAAAATGGTGCCAACTTAACGTCACCAAGGGGAATTCAGCCTAAGCCATAACAGCGAGGACTATATTGAAATGGGGACTAAAAGGACGGGCCATGACTAACCACAAGGGGTCTAGAGATACCACCTAGGTCCCACACTCTACATAGATCATCTAAGCTTGGCCCAATACAATATATACATACAAAGTGGTCACACTTTTGGCTAATCATGATACAATAGTATGAAGCCTCGTGGTGGCACATATGATGATGGTACATTGAGCTCCAATCATCATCAAGATAGGTGCAAATCAGCTCATATGATGGGTCATATCCGGGGGGAAATATGAGGTACACTGAGGTGAATCTGAGGTGTAACAAGACCTATAAACTATTTCCCATATTTCATATTCGATCCTATACATACTATTATGGAATCCCTTGGCCCCTCATGTTCTTACCACATTGTTTCCCTTTCCTTTACCCAAATATAGCATTGTTATTAATGAGGATCATATTGTTCATGCATGTTTTTCATTAGCATGTGTTGAATGTATAACCTACAATGACAGTATTTTTAAATAGTTTCATATGTTAACCAAAAACACTCTTAAGTGGTTGCATCAATTGTTAATGGGGTCTACTTTTGTATTTGAACAATTGGTTGGCATCTTCATGTAATACTTTGATGTTACCAAGTGATATGACACAATCATTCATCATCTTGAATTTATTAGTTTCAAGGGCCTAACAAGTCTAGTTATTGATTTTAGAAGGTGGAGAGAAGTAATGTATGCTTTTACATATCCCTTGGTTGAAAATCAACCTTAAAGTACCCCTCCTAGTCCTACTTATTGATGGTAAAACAATGGGCACCGTCATTATTCATGATATTGTGCTTATATGAGATTGAGTGTGGGTAACCTTATTATTAATAATTGGGGACTCCATTCTTAATTATGTGAGAAATATCCAAGAATTTGTGTTTATTACAATGTTCAAGTCACCTTCATGGTATTTTCAAGTAATTGTGGGTCTCTAAAACCTTCCAAATAATCATGTGTCTCTAAAACCTAACACTTTAGCAATATCCCTAATTTTTCTCATCCCATTATGAAACCTAGTTTCGGCAATCATGTTATGCATAGATTCTAGTTGTGAAGAGGCCTTATGGCAGTACATTTTCCATGCTCCAATTTTTCTACATGGATTCAAATTATGTATAAAATTGACTATTTACAATCAAAACATAATCCAATTGTGCAAGAAAAAACCTCTCTATGAGCCCTATGGGTCAACAAGCAATGAAGATGGTCCAAGAATGTGGAAACAACATATATTGACTTATTATAACATATGTTAAGTATGTATCGCGAGCTCAAGGGGTTAGCTCAATAGGTCATTTCCAATGTTGTTGGGAAATTGGCTAGTTCTATGTTATCAGGTACCCAATTCAAATCCTCGTGGATGATAGACACTAATCTACACCAACGAGCTTACTAGGGATTCCATCCATAAATGTGGGTAAGCATCCTTGGGTTTCCCTGCAAAGTTTTCCTTAGAAAAAAAATACATCATGTAATTATATGAAAAATATCCATGATAGTATATAGATTTATGTGCACACCACACATGCTCCCTCTCTCTCCCTCGCACACATATGCATATCCTATTGTATACAATTATATTATAACTCATCAATGTGAGATATAATAAGAGGTGGTGGTATAAACTTGCTCTCAAAATCATCCATATAGCACCAAAAAATAAGAATTTGAACCCTTTATGACCTTAACAAATAATGAAATATATGATACAAGAATTTCTCATTTTTAATTATTTAAAAATAATATAACATGAAATAGCATAAAACTCAATCTAAGATAGCCCAAGGGGTTATCTCAACTAGTTGTTGCCAATGTTGTTGGGCATTTGGCTAGTTCTATGACAGAAAGTGCTCATTTCAAATCTCCATAGGTTAAGCACACTAGTCTACTTCAATGATTTTACTAAGAATGTCATCCAAGAATGTGGGAAAGCATCCATTACATTTCCCCATAATGTTTTTCTTGGAAAAAAAAACAATCTAAGATAGTTTATGGTGAACCAAGTAACCCATTTTATCTACAACATGCATATTATAAGTGATTTTCAACGATAGATGTACCTAGAACTACTTGGGATAACTACACTTAAATTTATAAATTCAAAGGTAAAATTGGTTCAATATAAATTAGTATGTATCACCTTGTTTCCCTTAATTTTAAAGGTAAAAATATTTCCAAAGTTGAGCTCAATTCAATTTCACTAATATAGCAGACAAGGATAATCCTCGAACACTCTTTTGTTGTTTGCGAAACATAGGTCTAAGTTGCAAACATTATTGGTCAATAGTGTGATTTATGTATTCAAAGTGCTCAATGAATAACACACATCCTAAGAGGTAAAGTTAATTCTAGAAATTTGAGATGAATTTCATTGTTGGGGATTAACCCATGGTGAATTGGTAAGCCCTTGTTGTTGCTTGGAAGGGTTGCAAGGTTCAAAACTCTTTTTCCCTTAATAAAGTGGATTATACGATATTAATGGAGCATTGGAGTTCATAGCCCCTGATAGAAAGCAAAATTATGAATTGAAAAAAAAGAAGATTTAATTGATGCATCAACTCTAATATAAAGTATCTTATTTTTAAAATACAATGTTAGTGTCATTATAGTACATTATCCAACACGAATGAAATGATAAGGCGATTAGGTAAGCCACTCCCCTTGATCCTTGTCATTTTGCATTACATTCAGTATGTTGAGATTCTAGCACCCATAGGTATACTTTATACCTATCACTTGAAATATCTTAAGCCACTTCACATTGAAGTTCCCCTTTAATTATGGGCCTTATTCTCCCCTAATAATCCCAAACTTGTTCAATAATCATGTTCTCATGCGAAGATTAATTAGATTATCTTTGATGTTCTACACTACAACATTTTATTTCCAGAGTCATACTAAATTGAACTTAAATATTTGTGACTTTTATTCCACCATTCTTTGATGTCTTCATGGACCTCCATCACGAAAGCAATATGATGCATTTTAGATCTTTTGCACTACCATAAGTAAGCATTGCATAAGGCATATTGCATTATCTTTAAGCTCACATTTGCATATTTTATTTTTTGTTTTACGTTTATGTATGTTAACTTACCATATATCAACATTTCCTAAACCTATCAACACAATTAATTATTATTTTTACATACGTCAACGACACCCACATATAATTGAACAATTCACAACTAGATTAGCCATGTAGTTGTTGATTCCATATTTGACTTGCAATAACAGTTCTTTCAATTAAACAAATGAAACATTCTATGTATCCATCTTACAATAATAGCCCTCGCAACAAATAAGACATTTTATGGCATGTCAATTCACTCGGGACATTTTTAAATCATCTTAAATGACAAAATCCTCTAACTGCAAACAAGGTCAAGGGAGGCTTGATGGTTCAATGAAAGTGGGTGGTGTTATTTCCCCCACCAAGGTTTGATTCTCCAAGTGTCATGTTTTCCCCTTATGGGTTGGCATGCCCCCATAAGAGGGACTTTATCCAATGAAAGACGTTGTGGTCATTTAGTCTTGATATTTAGTGAATGTTAATCAATGAAAAATGGTATTCCACCTCTTGATAGTTGGTGAATGCTCGACAAACAAACTATTAAGGAAGCATTCTTGAGAATTTTCTTGATGTGAACAAGATTTTTTTGATAATTTTTTGTCAAACTTCCTACTATCTCCCTTAACATATCATTTCATTTTCCATGTCTAAAGATAGCCCAACCTATATGACATGAAATTACTAGCTAATTAAAACTTCTCATAATCATTTCCATTGTTGACTTTCCAACATTGTGATATGGCATTCATAGAGAATGTAGAGAATAAGAGTCAAAGAGATTTTTTTTAATTTTGGGTTAACACAAAGTTTATTAAACTATTAAAGAATTAGAAAATGGCAATATACAACCACCCATGCCCTATTATTTTACTACAACAATAAGAAAAAGAATAGTTCAAACCATACTAGGGTGTTCAAGCCTTTTTTTCAATTCTAGAGGCGTACTTTGTGCATGACTACTAACTACATATAATACCCTAGTTATAAAACAAAAGGCATTAAAATTCCAATGATGTTAATAAGAAATCCTAGATTATGGTCACTATATTTCCTTCATAACCAAGTTAATGAGTTGGGTGAGTTGATCCTCTAAGTTCATAGGCGTGTTTGAACCTAGTTGGTGTAATCCCCACTTGAGGGAGACAAATAGTTGCATAAGATTAGAAAGTGGTCTCCTCGTTCACAATCAAGGGTCTTTATGTTGATATTTGTAGCTTGAACAAGAACTTCTGCACAGGTTTTGTGTCAAATGTGCATGAAGTCATCCAAGTCAAATCTATTATGTAATTCACTTTATTTATAAAGTGAATGTCTTGTAATTAGTTGTTGAAAGTCTAATAAAGTGAATTTTTAATGCATTAGTGATTTAGACTAATCTCAACCATTGATCTCACCGAGAGATTAGGGTTTTGGTATATTAGGGTTTCAGCTAAAGTATAAAGTCAAGTTAAGGTAGAGGGTAAAGACACATTCATTCTTCATGAAGAAAGTTTTGTCTAAAGGCGAAGAAAGAGGCCAAGGAAAGAAGAAAATAGTGCAGCAATGAGAAGAAAATCCCAGTAGTGATTACAGGTTGCATATCTATCATCATAGTGAATTTTGTGCAGTCATACAAACAAATTGTACATATTCATATAGTGGTATGGATAGTACCATACAATCGTACGAATGTATGGTAGTTTTCTCATACCTGTTTTGTACTTTTCTCATTCAGCAACCAGAAAACCTCATTTTTTAGATGTCCTTGTAATTTTTGAGTCATTAATGATAAGTTGATTTGAAGGACAGATTTCATGGTTCATGTTGTATGATTCCATTGTATTTTCTATCCATTTGTGTGATTAATGCATGCTCAAATTTTATTTATGTTATTGAGTAAATTCAAGATCTCATTCATTTAATAAAGAAGCATAGGATAGCAGTCACCTAGGGATAAAAAAATCACATGGTATCAGATCATATTTCTTTGATTGAGATTCTCTAGGATTTGCAGTGGTAAATCGAATGCAGGGAAGAAGGACCAGCAGTGAGAAGGTTTCAAAACTAATTTTCATATTTTGGAGTTTATGCAATAGATCTCATAAATTTTAATGTTTATGCCATTATTATAGTTCTTTGCATTTCAATAGATAAGATCATCATAAGAACAAGATCACTGAGAAATACACATTCACAAGAGACATAGCATTTATCCAGGGAAACCCTCTAGGGGAAGAAAACCCAGCAAAAACTTCCTTATCATAAATAGCTTATACAATGTTCAAGAGATAACTCAAACCAATACAGATAGTCCTCCCCAAGAGATGCGCCACTCTTTTTCTCCTGTATCCAACTGGTAATTGCAACTTGCCTCATAAGAGAATGAGCAAGTGTGTTGTGTGTTTGAAGTGAGGCGCTAGCCTCTTATTTATACAAGACTGGCACATGTGAAAAGTCACAATTGGCAGGGCCGACCTCTCACTCTGGGTGGGTAAACCCACCTTTAATTAATTATGGGTCTTCCATAATAACTGTTGGGGCCGACTTCTTATTCTGCCATTTATAATTGTCTGATGACCAATCTGCAAAAGGAGATTTGGTCCTTATACAATTACCAACATGATTAATCCACAATGGGGTTTAATCCAATAACAATAATAATAATAATGACATGATTAATCCACAATGGGGATTTAATCCAATAATAATAAGAATGTTCTTCGCAGTTACATTATTTCAACACTCCCCCTTAACAAGAAGGGTATTCTTCATCATCATCGGGCGAGAGAGGTCTGCATCATCAGTGGCATCTGGAGGACAGTATCGTCAATATCATCTTGAAACATTGGCTAGCACATTTACGAGTCATTGAAAGTTTTCTTCATCAGCAGCATCATCATTCTTGAAAGAATGCTATCATCATCTGCATCAAATATGTATCAGTAAAAATGATACCTCATCACAGCACTAGGTTGGCACATCACAGTACTACACTAGCTCAATGTCACAGCGCTTAAGCTGGTAGCTCAGTGTCAGTCACATCTTGCTTTACGTCTAACAACTAGGTCAGAAGCAAGTAATATCCTCATCTCGCTTTACGTCTAACAACTAGGTCAGAAGCGAGGAATCACAACGTCATGCTTTACATCTAACAACTAGGTCATAAGCATGACTCATATTGTTTTACATCTAACAACGAGGTCGGAAGCAAGGAACACATCAACATCTCACTTTACGTCTAACAACGAGGTCAGAAGTGAGGAATCATCTTGCTTTACGTCTAACAACTAGGTCAGAAGCAAGGAATCAATGACGTCATGCTTTACGTCTAACAACTAGGTCAGAAGCATGACTCATCTTTCTTTACGTCTAACAGCGAGGTCAGAAGCAAGGATCACACGGCGTCATGCTTTACATCTAATATCGAGGTCAGAAGCATGACTCATCTTGCTTTACGTCTAACAGTGAGGTGAGAAGCAAGGATCACACGGCGTCATGATTTACGTCTAACAGCGAGGTCAGAAGCATGACTCATCTTGCTTTACGTCTAACAACTAGGTCAGAAGCAAGGAATACATCTACTCCCCCTTTCAGGGAGGGTCCTTTCGAACTATACCAAGCTTATCTCGAAAGTGTTCAAACTTTACACGAGATAGAGGCTTAGTCAACACATCAGCAACCTGTTCATCCGTGCTAATGTACTGGAGCTTCAAGGCTCCTCTCTGTACCATGTCGCAGATGAAATGATAGTGGATCTCTATGTGCTTCGACCTGTCGTGGAATATAGGATTCTCTGTCATTTTAATGCAGCTTTGATTGTCACATAGAATCGTGGTTGCTCTCATCTCCAAATCAAATAGGCATGTCAGCAACTTTCGAAGCCATATAGCTTCGCAGCTAGCAGAACATGCGGCAATGTAATCTGCTTCCACTTTGCTGAGAGCAATACTGGATTGCTTCCTACTCTGCCACGAGATCATAGTTGATCCCAAACTGAAACAACATCTGGAAGTGCTTTTTCTGTCAGCAACGCTTCCTGCCCAATCTGCATCAGTATATCCACTCAATGTGAAGTCATGATCTCCATCATAGCTAAGACCATAATCTATTGTACCTTTAAGGTACCTCATCACACATTTTGCAGCCACTAGGTGAACATGTCTGGGCTCTACCAGAAACTGACTCAAGGTTTTCACTGCAAAACAGATGTCTGGTCTGGTGTTCATCAGGTACATCAGCGATCCAATAATTTGTTTGTACAGAGTGGCATCTATCAAATTTGACGAAGTATCGACCAGCAGCTTCAGCTTTGCTTCCATGGGAGTATTCATGGACTTGCATTCTAGCATGTCGAATCTCTTTAAGATTTCGACCGTGTACTTCCCTTGGTTAAGGAAGATTCTCTCTGGACTCTGTCATACCTCAAGGCCTAAGAAGTAATGCATTATACCAAGGTCTTTCATTTCAAATTATGTGGCAAGTCTATGTTTACATTCGGGGATGAGCTTTTCTTCTCCAGTTAAGAATAAGTCATCCACATACAGTAATAGTATTATTGGTTCATTATCCATAATTTTGAAGTAGAGATTTGAGTCTTCTTTACTCTTGGTAAAGACCAAGCTCGTCAAGAAACTGTCTATACGGCCATACCAAGATCTGGGAGCTTGTTTCAATCCGTTTAAGGCTTTCTTCAATCGACCGACATGAGACTTCCTGTCTTCAACCTCAAATCCTTGGGGTTGCTCTATATAGACTTCCTCTTCGATAACACCATTCAGGAAAGTTGTCTTCACATCCATCTGGTACAGCTTCCACTTCATCTTAGCTGCAAGAGCTATAATGGTCTTGATCAAAGTGTATCTGGCCACAGGAGCGAATGTCTCTTCATAGTCAATGCCTTCCTTCTCGGAAAAATCCACGAGCGACAAATCTTGCTTTATACTTCTCAATACTTCCATCAACAACATGTTTTATTTGAAGATCCATTTTGATGATACCACATCCTTACTTTTTGGTCTGGGAACTATTTCCCATACATCATTCTTTATTATGGATTGGTATTCCTCTGTCATGGCATCTGCCCATTCCTTCTTCTAGATGGCCTCTTAAAAACATGTGGGTTCTTCATCAATTAGATTGCACATCAAAGCCGTGTAACTGGAGAATGGCTTTGGTCTCTTCACCTATCTCGTGGTTCCTTCTGGAACACCATACTTCTCTCCATCTTGAATAATCTCTCTTGCCCAAGCAAGCTTTCTTTTATGGGAGAAGGTCATTTGAGGAGGTTCTTGAACTTCTATCATATCATGATCTTCAGGAGTCTCCTCATCAGGTGAAGCTATGACTTCCCTTACAAGTTCTGCAACTCTAGGAACTTCCCTCACGGATTTTGTCGTCCTGGGATTTACAGGTTCCTCTTCATACATTTATTCAAGCTGGCATCTTCTTGATTTCGTAAGTGCAGCTTCTTCATCAAAGGTAACGTCCCTGTTGATCTCAATATGGCAATGACCAGGTATGTAGATTCTGAAGGCCTTGGATACCTCACAGTATCCCACAAATATTCCCTTCTTTTTGGATGGTTCCAGCTTGTTTCTTTTCTCTTTTGGTATATGGATAAATACTGGATAGAGAAATATTTTGAGATGGCTTACCTCTGGCTTCTTTCCGATGAACATTTCTTATGGGGTCTTGAATCCAAGTGCACTATGGGGCAATTGGTTCTGCACATAAATAGTTTTCATTGTTGCTTATGCCCATAAGCACATAGGAAGATCTTGATCTTCACAGCTTCCAGCATGGTTATGTTCTTTCGTTCAGCTACATCGTTTTGTTGGGGATCTTGATCCCAACATATTTGCAGAAGTTCACGAGCTCTTCTGAGGTGTATTCTCCTCCATTATCTGACCTGAGTATCTTAATATTCCTTACAAAAGGGTTCTCTTATCAAGGCTTTCAATTCCTTGATCTTGTTGAACACTTCAAATATATCCAGGTCTTTTACGAGAATAGTCATTAATGAATGATACATAGTATACATACCCATTAATGGAGGATGATGGCATTGGGCCACATACATCTGAATGAATGAGTTCTAGGACTCCTTCTGCCTTGTTGTCCCTCTTCGGAAACAGGTTCTTGACGTTCTTCCCTTGTGCACATCCATCGCATACGCCTTCATGGTCACCTTTGAGTTCTGGTAAACATGTGACAGCTTTGCATATGTATGGTAGCGCCTTGTAGTTGATGTGAGATAATCTTCTAGAGTTCACATGGATTCTTCAATAGCGTGGGTCATGGCAGCTTCTGAGTGACCCACATTCTTCTTTTCCACTGATGATTGCTTCATTTATGATTTCTTCTTTAGCACATTGCCTTCTGCAACCTTCGCTATAGCTTCCTCATGTGACTTGGAGCAAGGTCAACAAAACAACAAGCAAAAATAATATCATTCTTGATAATATAAAGCAATAGCACGAACAATCATCACAGTAGCTCCTTTAGAGCTATCACTTATAATTTATCTAAACCAAATATTAAAGGTAAGGAATACAATACAAAATGAGGTCAACACTCTCATAGTGTTGTGACCAAGCATTCTTCCATGGCAATCTGGAACTTAACACATGAGGTTTCTCCTAGAGGAGGTGTTAGTCATATCAAGCAAAGTATTTACCTCTATATTCTTTAATGCTATCAAGTATAATACTTTACGACGATTGTTATCTCAACTAAAGTCATTAGCTTGTCATGTGTACCTTTGAATCTTGATTAACCAAACCTAGAGCCTTGTCCTCAAGAGTGAGTGCTTGCTTTTCTTCCAGGTCTCCTTCACTCAAGTGATGAGTACTTTCTTCAACCTGTCTGTTGTACTAAAACAATATGCTATCTTGACAAAAGGCTAGGTTAGAGGATAATCTCTATGATCAACTTTTAATCCTTCTAATGATTTGATCATAGCTTCAACATGCAACACTGATAGAGATAATTTCATAACAAATAGATGCATATTAGAATAATCACACCTGGGTTGAAACATTCCTCTGAATGTGTTGGATCTTGAGATCCTTCAGGATCTATGGCAAAAGCTCCCTTCTCCTGCAAATACTCTTTAAGGTTTAACCATTAACCATATGTGAGTACATACCTCGGATATCATTTGCAGGTAGTGGCTCTATCTGGTAGCAGCGGTAATCATTACCAAAAACTTCAAGAGTGATTGCAACTGGTTCTATGGTTGGAACTGCAACGGGTACTGCAACTGCAGTTGGTTCTGAGACTGCAACTGCAACTTAGGGTTTTATGAGTAAACCCTAATTTTTCAAACTTCGAATTTTGAAATTATGATCTAGGGGATAGATGCGTTGGGCTGAGGTGAGTTAGCTAGTGCAGTTGGAATTTTGAAAATCCAACTTTTACCCCCTCAAACTTGATCTGCGGATTTCTGGACTGGTGCTTCTGGTTTTCTGGTACTTCTGGTACTCCGGTACTTCTGGTACTTATGGTACTTTGGTTTTCTGGTACTTTGTGAAACTAGGATTTCACTTTCTGGGAGATCCAGCCACTGAAAAGGTGCGCTCTAAGTGCCAAAATGATCCTTAGGGGAGGGCGCAGCTTTCTAGGTGGTTAGGGCACTGAAAAAATTCACTTTTGCAAAACCCTAATTTTTGGGTACGGTAACAATGACGTTTTTCCTCTTGCGAAATGTGCTTCCTTCAGGTTGGCTCTGATACCGTGTTAATGTTTATGCCATTAATATAGTTCTTTGCATTTCAATATATAAGATCATCATAAGAACAAGATCACTGAGAAATACACATTCACAAGAGACACAGCATTTATCCTGGGAAACCCTCTAGGGGAAGAAAACCCAGCAAAAACTTCCTTATCATAAATAGCTTATACAATGTTCAAGAGATAACTCAAACCAATACAAATAGTCCTCCCCAAAAGATGCACCACTCTTCTTCTCCTCTCTCCAACTGGTAATTGCAGCTTGCCTCATAAGAGAATGAGTAAGTGTGTTGTGTATTTGAAGTGAGGTGCTAGCCTCTTATTTATACAAGACTGGCACGTGTGAAAGGTCACAACTGGCAGGGCCAACCTCTCACTCTGGGTGGGTAAACCCACCTTTAATTAATTTTGGGTCTTCCATAATAAATGTTGGGGCCGACTTCTTTTTCTGCCCTTTATAATTGTCCGATGACCAATCCGCAAAAGGGGATTTGGTCCTTATACAATTACCGACATGATTAATCCACAATGGGGATTAATCCAATAACAATAATAATAATAATAATGACATGATTAATCCACAATGGGG
>ML787333.1:305280-330835 GCA_009831015.1 Picea engelmannii | reverse complement strand
ACCTGGCAGCGGTGAGTACCTGCGAGACAGATGTCAAGAACAGAGTCAGAAATGCACAAGAAACAGATTCCTTCGTTCAGACTGTGACCCTATACCTACAACAAGAACCCGCTGGAGAAAAATATGAAGGCTACCAGATGACCAAAGGAGGTCTGCTCACTTACAGAGATATACTGTACATTCCAAATCGTGACGACTTGAAGAGATTCATCATGGATGAACTACATAAAAGACCCTACACTGGTCACCCAAGATACCAGAAAATGATCAAAGTCGCCCAGAAACAATTTTATTGGTCTGGATTGAAGAAAGACATAGACAAATATTTGGCCCAATGCATAGAGTGCCAACAGGTTAAAGCAGAACATCGACACCCAGCAGGACTATTACACCCTTTACCCATCCCAGAATGGAAATGGGAAACCATCTCCATGGATTTTATCACTAGATTACCAACTTCAACCAAACAGAACGATGTCATTATGGTGGTGGTGGATAAGTTGAGCAAGTCTGATCATTTCATCCCTGTCAAATCAACCTGCAAGGCGATAGATATTGCCCAGATATTCATGAAAGAGGTATTCCGACTGCACGGTATGCCGAGAGAGATAATATCTGACAGAGACACAAAATTTACTTCCAAATTTTGGAAATCACTGATGGTTGGATTGGAAACCAAATTGTTGTTCAGCACCACCTATCACCCTCAAACCGACGGACAGACAGAAAGAGTGAACCAAATATTAGAAGATATGTTAAGGATGCATGTAATGCATCAACCCAGAAAATGGGAAGACTACCTGCCATTGGTAGAATTCGCCTACAACAACGGCTACCAAGCATCCTTAAATATGAGTCCCTTTGAGGTCCTCTATGGTAGGTCATGTAATACTCCAATCAGCTGGAGTAATCCTGTAAATAGGATTTCTTTTGGACCCGACATGTTGAGAGAAATGGAACTACAAGTGACCCAGATAAAACAAAATCTGAAGATCACCCAGAACCGACAGAAAAGTTATGCTAACCAAAAGAGAACTCCAAGAGAGTTCAAAATGGGAGACCATGTATATCTCATAATTAAGCCCAGAAGGAGTTCCATGAAAATTGGAGCTTGTGCCAAGTTGGCACCCCGGTATTGTGGACCCTTTGAAGTTCTAGATAGAGTGGGACCTGTAGCCTATCGGCTAGCACTTCCTCCCACAGTAAAAGCACATAATGTTTTCCATGTTTCATTATTGAATAAATATGTACATGATGCTAATCATATAATTGACTGGTCTATGATCCGGGTGAAACCGGAGGGAGAATTTCTACCAGAACCCCAATGCATACTGGACAGAAAGGAAACCCCGCTCTGGAACAGAACCATTGCACAGGTCAAGGTGCAGTGGAAACATTTTAGCCCAGATGAAGCTACATGGGAAATGGAGGATGCCATGAGACATGCATATCCGATTTTGTTTACTTCTGTACATGAAATTCATGTTAGTAGATAAGAACATCGAGGACGATGTTCCTTTTAAGGGGAAGGGAATTGTAACACCCTGTTTCCCCCAGTTTGTAAAAATAACTGGACTGGCCAAGAACTATGGAAAACTCATAAATGTGAATATGTGATGTAAATGGACCTTGAGTAAAAGGTCAATAAATGTGAATAACATTATGAATTTTATATCAGGACTGTTGAGAGGGGATGTGCAGAAAAGAGACCATGATGGCGGTGGAAGGCACCTGGAAAGGTGGTGTTAACTTCCACCGAGAATGAATACCGTATTTGGACTCCATTGGCCCGGAGAACCAAAACTGGCTCGTTGGCCCCGAATTAAATGCCTCGTAGACTGGTAGGTAGATGGCTCCTCGGGAATTAATGAGGGATGGGGAGGTGAACCTCCCATCCGTAGAGCCATCATGACTGGCCAGTGCGAGGGTAATCGCTCCACACGCAACCTCGCAAGAGGATAAGGCATAGGGTAGAAGCGATTGGGGGGGAAGACGCGAGGGGAGAACTCTGGCATTACGCAGAGTGAGTGATAGCAGAGAGGAAGGATTGCAACCTTCGCTCCTGGTCACTGGAAAATGGAGACGCAATCTCACAGCATCGTGGTCTCAGCTCAGGGGTGGCTAGTGGTAAATCCGCTGGGAGTCGCTAAGCCTACGGTTGGGTGGAAATGAGCACCCCTCTTAGCAGTTACACTCACTTTTGGTGTTATTTCTGATAAGTGTTTTGCCTCTGGCTCCTTGAAATATATGCATTCTGATAATTATGCTCATAAGCTGTGAAATTGTGAATGTTTTCATTATAAGAATGTCTATATGATATTTTGATCAGTACTAGTAGTTGTATATGCTTATAACAGAAAAACCACGCATGGCTTATGGTGATAAATGAATTTAATTATGCATAAGTTGAACCAAGTCAGACTTCCATCTCGTTCTTGGGAAGTTGTTTCCCCTTATCTATCTCCAGGGATGCCCCAGAATAGATCTCTTCACAGGGATTCCCTCCTTGGAAAGGTTTACCAAGAACCTGGAAAAAGGACTTGAATGTGCAAGTCTTAACAACCCTGTACGAGGAGGAATGACCCTCTTAAAATCCTGAAGTAGCAGCGTAGGGATATGTATTGATCGACGGACGAGATTCCGTCGGAAGACCCATGGTCATTCACGACCGTTAGATTGACGAGAGAAACAAGGGCGTTACATACCTTGCCCCTTTTCCTCTATCTTCGTGAATAGCGAGGAAATTGGGATCGTAGACCCCCAAGGTTCATGAGAACATCTGGACCATTGATTTTTCCACATCCATGAAGTAATGGGAGAGTGTGCAACGTGGGAAAGATCTGAGCCGTTAGATCTTAGCTAGAAAAACCCGACAGTCATTGGATCTGTTAAGAGATGCATGAGGGTTAAGCCCTCGTGAACAGGAGGTTGAAAGTCCCGATGAGAGGCGTGGCCATCGGGATATCGGCATTCGTGAAATCGGGAGTCACGATGACATGAGGTCAGAAAATTTCATAGTGAAAATCCCGGAATCAATATGAGCCTCCATCATAGAAGGACACGTGGGCAAGATCGGGAGCCCGTCGGCATTTCAGAGATCGAAGGGACAAGATGTCGGAATATTTCAGCAGCGGAAACTCCGAAATCGCGAGAAGCGATCAGGACCGTCCATCATAGGATGACGCGTGGCGGCAATCGGAGCATTCGGGAAAAGTCCCGAAAGGAAAGTCATCCATCGGGAAATCGGGAATCCCGGGGACAAGAAGTCCATACACTTCAGAATTGCGAAGTCCGGAATCCCGACAAAGTGAAAAGCGTCCATTGTAGGGCCAGTTGTCATTATATCGGCATATCGGGATTCGGCGGATCGTGAATCCTAAGGACAAGTACATTTCGGCATTGGAAAGTCCGAAAACCCGACAGGAGATAAGTTTGCGGTCTTGTGAGATAGTGGTCACATGGGCCAGGAGTTTAGCTAGGAGGGCTAACACGTAAGGGACCATATCGGTGAATTGGCTCATCGGAGATCGAGGATTCAAGAGAACAGGGAACTCTTGACATCGGGGATCACGAAACCCTGAAACCTGAAAGTATATGCATTTCCCGTTGTGAAAAGAGTAGCGGTCGTATGGAAAGGCCGTGACAGGGAAAGAAGGACCTGGGAATCGGTTTTGACAGAGATTCCAACAGGGAATCCAATCAGCCGCTTCGGCTCATGAACTGATTGAACGATCCTGTGAGCAGACGTGCTTGGGAGCGCGACTGCATGACCTTCCATATCGGAATTCGGAGATTTGAATGATGAAGAGTCTTGGAGTCGTTGCATTTCGAACTCCCGAGTACCGAAACCCCCAAAGGATTCATACCGTAGGATCAGGAGAGGCTTACGGCCGTCGATCTCCCTTTGGGGGGAAACCTTGGAGACCTCGGAATTTTCGGGGATTTGAATGGGTAAAGGTAGAAGTCGTGTATCGCGATTCCCCGAACCGTGAAAATCCGATAAGATCTTGGTTGGCCTAAGCACGTGGACACCATATAGGGTCACGTAGACAAGACCCCAAGAGAGAAACTTGCCCCTCGCTAGCCCCGTTGGGGTTGGGCGTTTCGTTGTTTCAAGCTTTGGGGATTCTCATTGTTGAGAAATCAACGAAAAAGTTTGATTTGCGTAGTGGGTGTGTGACATATGTAGATGACATGTTCCTTACAGGATCAGAGAAGCTCATTGTAGGTTGCAAGGAGGATATGGAATATGAGTTCAAGATAAAGGACAATGGCATGATGCATTACTTCTTGGGGTTGGAGGTTTAGCAAAGACCAGGGGAGATTTTCCTTCGGTAGCGTAAGTCTGCAGTTGAGATCCTGAAGAGATTCCAAATGCAGGACTGCAGACCCATGGCCATGCCTATGATCACTACTCTAAAAAAGGTCATTATTTAGATTCAGATATGGTGGATCCCACGTTATACAGGCAGTCGATAGGTTCCTTCATGTATTTAGTTAACAATAGGCCAGATATATGTTTTGCAGTGAACACCTTGAGTTAATTCATGGTGGAGTCGAGGAAGGAGAATTGGGTAGCAACAAAAGATGTGCTTAGAAACTTGAGAGGCACAGTGGAGTATGGGTTGAGATATCTTGGAGATGGTGGGGTGAAGGTGCAAGAGTATATAGACTCAGATTGGGCAAGCAGTGCAGCATATAGGAAGAGCACCTCATAATGTTGCTTCAGCTTGGGATCGACTATGATATCTTGGTTCAACAGGAAGCAAACTTCAGTGGCACTTAGCTCAGCAGAGGCAGAGTATATGGCAACTAGTACCACTAGAGTTACTAGCAGGATTATTTGATCGGGATTTGAATCCCACATTCATTTACTATGATAATCAAAGTTGTATCAAACTCTTAGAATCCAGTATTTCATGACAAATCCAAGCACGTAGAGATCAAGTATCACTTCCTTCAAGACAGGATTCAAAAAGGAGCAGTAAAGCTCCAGTATGTACCCATAAATCAACATATTGCAGATATTCTAACCAAACCATTAGCAAAAGGGAAGTTTGAAGCATTTAGGGACAAACTTGGATTGTTGCAGAATTTCTTCCCCACTAAGATGGAGTGTTGATGTTTGTAGATCAGACAAGAACTTTCGCATGGGTTTTGTGTCAAATGTGCCAGAAGTCATCCAAGTCAAATCTATTTTTTAATTCACTTTATTTATAAAGTGAAAGTATTTTAATTATTTGTTGAGTCTAATAAAGTGCATTTTTAATGCATTAGTGATTTAGACTAATCTCAACCGTTGATCTCACCGAGAGATTAGGGTTTTGGTAGATTGGGATTCTAGCTAAAGTATAAAAGGCAAGTCAAGGTGGAGGGTAAAGACATATTCATTATTCACAAACATAGTTTTGTCCGAAGGCGAAGAAAGAGGCGGAGGAAAGGATAAAATAGTGCAACAATGAGAATAGTAGCCTAGTAGTGATTGCAAGTTGCAGATCTATCAGCGTAGTGAATTTTGTGCAGTCGTACGGATAAACCATATGGATCTGTACAGTTCTATGTACATTCCATACGATCGTATGAACATACTCATACTGCATGTTTCTCATACCTGTTTTGTAGTTTTCTCATTCAACAACCAGAAAACCTATTTTTTGAGGTGTTCTTGTAAGTTTTGAGTCGTTAATGATAAGTTGATTTGAAGGACAAATTTTGTATTTCTTGTTTTATGCTTCTGTTGTATTTTCTAGCCATCTGTGTGATTGATGCATGCTTGGATTTTTGTTTATGTTATTAAGAAAATGCGGATCTGATTTATTTAATAATGAAGCATAGGACAGCAGTCACCTAGGGCTAGAAAATTCACAATTTATAATGTATCACTTACAATGTCAATATGCAATAGTCCAGTGCTAAAATGGTTGTTGCATGCCCATGTAAACTTTGTGAGTGAAAAAAACATCCCCACCCATTGCACTCATCAATTTTCTTCCCAGGCCATGTCACCAATAATTGCTCCAACCACTTTCTTAACCATAACACCACTACACATTTTGTTGTCCTCCTCAACCAAAGGAAGTAAGCCACTTCCACTTTCCCCACTAACAACTCTCCCAAACAACAATTTTTAGTCATTTTGTGAAAACCTTGTACAAAACACTAGATTATAAGGAAGCTCTATCATCATGGAATATCAACAATAATATTTTCAACTTGCCCTCCCACATGGAAGATGGCAATCAGGGCGATCAAAAGAGGGAAAGAGAGGTAATATGAACAACCTTGATTCAGCTCCTAAATTGTATATCACACCTTGAACCACCCTTTCAATGTGGGTCAATTTGTTTCCCAAGCCATGTCACCAATAATTTCTCCAACCACTTTCTTAATCATGACACTAGTACACATTCTACTTTCCTCCAATGGAAGTAGCCCACTTACAGTTTCCCCACTAACAACTCTCCCAAACAACATTTTTTTGTAATTTTGTGAAAACATTTTAAGAAACACTAGATTATATGGAAGCTTTATCATCATGGAATATTAACAATAATATTTTCAACTTGCCCTCCCACATGGAAGGCAGCAATCATAGCAATCAAAGGATTCAAAGAGAGGTGTTATGAGCATCCTTAATTCAACTCCTAGTATATCACACCTTGAACCACCCTTTCAATGTGGCCATACCATCAAAGAGAATCACAATTAATAAGATGAGTGATAATCATATGGGCAATGCTCATCCCACCTCTTGGCTATGAAGATAATTTGCACTACAAACTTGCAAATGATTGATATACTCATTATAGATGACTTATGCCAAGCATCACCAAACACCTAATAAGGTATAGGGACAACACTTTTTATTACTTTATTAAAAATTCATTATCCAATTGACATTCCATCCTAAATACTCCACCTTAGGTGATTGGAATCTTATCTGCATACCCTCAAAAAAACCACCTAAATATAAGTGAATTTCCAATAAATATGTATGAAATAGCTATCCCTAATTATATAAAAAAAATAGATGGCAAATTGCCTTCAGCTTGACCTTAGGCTCACCATTTTTACTAAGCAACTACAACTTTAGCCTTTCTCTACCGAATTCTCTTTCCCGTGGAATTTCAAAATATATACCCCATTTTCACTAAAGCCATCACTCAACACTAATATGATAATACCCACTTTATATGGCAGCTCGTGATTTCTATCCACTAAAATTTACAGAAATATCTAGATTGTTAAGAGACACAAGAAATATAACTCATACTTGACCTTTTCACATTTCCATCAACATGCTTGACTTTCTTCCCAAGGACCAATTAGATAATTGTAAATATTAATTGGCCCAACAAGCTATCTTAATAACTTTAAGATTATTTAGCTCGGTGGGTTAGCTCGAGTGGATGAGTGTTGTGGTTATAATGCATGAGGTCTCAAGGTCAAGTCCCTGGCCAGCGATATTGTTGATATTGTTGGGCCTCACTCGATGTCCCCACCGGGTTAGGCCCCATAATCAGGGCCAACGGTTTACCCTGTTTACCATCCATGGAACATGAGGAAGTATTCGAATGGTTTTCCGCAAAGTTTCCTTGAAAAAAAAAACTTTTAAGATTATCCTCCTAAAGTCAATCATGAAAACACTAGGACCAAATACATTATATAAGACCAACCCCGTTACTCTTTTTTAACTTACAAGTGGTGGTGCCTTTTTATATTTTACTTTATGATTAAAAAATATTGATTATTTCTCAATCATAACAAGTGTTGCATGGCAGCGTAGTCCCTGCCAGGTTGGTATGGGAGTAAATGTGACCTAGTACAGGCAGGTGGCTAGAAAGTTGAAATACATGTGGTTTATGTGTAGAACATAGTATTCCCGAATTAGTTCTTCTTGAAAAAATATCAAAAATTATCAATGGTTGTTGGACACAAAAAATTTAGCATTACCGAATTGGTTATTTTTAAAACTAGGACATAGAAAGTCATCAGAAATAAATAAATTATACATACGAAATATGTATTTGTATAAAGTAGATATTTAGTAAATAAATTATACATACGAACAATGTATTTGTATAAAGTAGATATTTAGTAAATAAATTATACATACGAAATATGCATTTGTTAGTTTTATAGATACGAAATTTGTAGCCCTCATTGCATACGTAGGCAGTTTTTGTATCGCGGGCCCTCGGGCTGGCACGCTGAAAATTGGGTGTCTATTGTTTCATGGTCTACAAATAGCACCGACTATTCCGCAATATACAAAATGAGAGGCGTAGTTGCGGACTATAGAAATTTACCAGAAATTAATAATGTATGTTTAATAATGTATGTTATATAATAGAATAGTAATAACATTTGTTGCACCAAATTACTTTGCTTTAAAACTAAGGCTATTTTTTGGAAAAAAAAGATATAGCATTGTCGAATTAGTTTTCTTTGCACATGTTTTATAGAGCATGGACGGACTGCTCATTTCATAATTAGCAAGTCTTTGGATCATAGGTTGTCGGGCTGGCAGTTTCAAAAATGGGCCTCTGTTGTTTCGTGTCCTATAAAAACCATCGACGGTTCCGCGATATACAAATTGAGAAGCGGGCTTGTGAACCATAGAAACTTATTATAAAATAAATAATGGTTGTTACATATATCAGGAAATTACATCAACATTTAAACCATCAACATCGTTGAAGACCCAAAAATTAGCATACAATAGGAGACAAGAAATGTAGCATATCCGAATTAGTTTTCTTTGGAACAAACAAGAAGGTTCCTGGAAACCCAAAGTTTAGTATACAATAAGGACATTTTCGAATCAATTTTCTTTGAAATTTAACAAAAATTAATAATGTTTGTTACATGTTTGTGAAAATTTAAATGCATTTGTCATATACACTGGGATTGTGGCTCCCGCGGACCATAAAAAGAATTAAGTACAAAAATTAAGAACATCGAAAGAAGTGTGAGATGGTAAAGAGGAAGACCTGAAAAGAAGAAAATGGAACTTATGAGTCTTTGGTTACAGTTTTCTATTTAAAGAGGACATAAGTGGATTGATAAAGAAAAGAAGATGACAGCATAGACTTAAACTGGAATAATAAACAAAACAAGATGGCGGTATAGACTTACTATGAAGCTGATGCATTTTTGTTGTTGTCGTCGATGGGCAGTGGACTCTTGTTGATCGGTTGTTGCCCTTCCTGGACGAGGCTTTCCATTCTAAGTTGGAACCATTCTTCGATGTAGTTTTTCATGGGGATTGTGTTGATTTCATCCTGGATCTCTATGTCGTAAAGGTCGTTTTTTAATTTCCTTAGATCCATTGAAATACTATGCAGACTCTGCTCAATTTCTTCATTGTGTGAGGCATAGTCCAGTACCCAGTGCTCGTGCTCATCTAGACAATGTTCAAGTATGTCGTAAAACTGTTCGAAAGACAACCCCTTTAAAATATCAACTTGTTCCCGGAACGCTTCTTTGGTGACTGAAAAGGATTTTGAGAATTAAGTTTGGATCTTGAACCTCATTGGTAGTTCCGGCTAAGTCCATCTAGAGCAGGCTTGTGAATAAATTTTCCTTTTCTGATATGACTTGTTTACATGATTTGACAATGAGGTGCAGGTTCTCAAATTTTTTTTGCCAGCATGCTTTTACTTTTTTGGTGTGCTTTGGGGAGGGGAGTTTCTCCTGTCTTCTTTTTACTTCCGATGTGTTTAGGTCATAGTTGGCAAAAGGGTCCAGAACCTGATGACAGAAACGTTGTTCATTTTTTAAATTCGCGTCCAAATGTTCAAGCAAATCATTGGCCTTCTTTCCAAAGGAAACTAAATTTTGCGATGTTTCCCAGGCTTCAGTAACTAGATGCATTCTTTTGTTGATGTTGTTCTCTACAAGGGCTATGGAGCATGCAAGGAGGGTAGAGGATACTTTCATCTCCGTTGCAGTGGTAGAAGGCACGATTTTTGCCAAAGGACTGGCAAATTCTGGTGTTGCAATGAAAACCTGTTCAAATTCATTGAGACGGTGTTTCATATTGGCATAATCCGTCTCCATTCCTCCAATGGAATCGCGAAGAACGTCACCGGTTACATGGTGAAACGAGCAGATTTTGGACGGGGTCATTTGGCTAAAGTCAATCTCTGTTCGAGATTTGTCTTTCCTGTTTGTTACATCTCTCTTTTCAATGACCATACTTTTAGATTGGTTGTCAAAATAGCGCTCTGGATTACGAAGGATTCATCTATGTCAAAAAATTCGGTGTCAGATATGTCCACTGCGGACAACCCAATTTTTTGCATCTGCTTAGCTTCAATTTCAATTTGCAAATTTCCACTGTCAATTTCGGGTTCCTCCGCGTGGCCTGCATTGTTTTTTCTCTTCTTTGTCGGTGGAACTTTGTGAGAACTATCAATATTTATGTGAGGAGGGTTCTTATCTCCTCCTCCGTTCGAAGATTTTTGGGTTGTTTTCTTACTGGGATGGACCGTCGAAGTGACGCTCCATGGTGTCATGCTCTTGGGAGCGCTGGTGGGGGGCTAGGTACTCTTCTCACCGGATACTTTACCATGTTGTCTGTACAATTCCATTGCGCTTTGCAATGTCTCTACATCGCAATGGGCAGAAGAAGGATTTTTGTCGACATTGTCCCTGTCTTGGTTCAGGTGTCTATGGATAAAAGAGGTGTTAAATCCAACACCCAGTAAATGTTCTCCAAAAATGCCATTGGGGTCAAACCCTTTTAGCCTTTCAACGTACGTTAGGTTCAATTTCAATCTTGTTGATGTTTCTGCACACGAAGTCTCCGACTTTCCACGGCAGAGGAATGAACTGTTTTTTTTTCTTGTCATGGAAAAAATGCAACCAGTGGTTGTATTGCCTTGTTATTTCTGCAACAAACATCTTGTCCGTGATGTGCCATGGAAGGAAGGCATGATTTTCCTTAGAGCCAAAGACCATGAGGAGACTGTGATTTTCCTTTTGCTCAAGTGTGCCCTTCTTGTTCAAAAACTTGCTTGCATGGCCAGACATCCGCGAAGCATCCTTGCCTAACAGTAAATCTTTGAAAACTGAGACAAAGCCATTAAAAACTTCATAAAAACAATGGGAGGCCTTGTGTCTCCATAGGGCCTCATGCTAGAATGTTACTGGGTCGAATCCACAGTTTATTTTATTGGAAAGAGAAAGTTTTGGAAACGGGCAGCAATACACAATTACGAAAATCAAGTAGGATGACATATGAAATTTATTCGATTCTTTGAATCCTGACAACTAGGAACAGAGTTCAATGGAGATTAGCTTTCCCCAATAGAAAATGTATTGTTCCTTGACTGTGAAATAAAAAATATAAATAATTATATGGGAAATGCTTGTTGTGGATGCCTATCTCGTTATTCTTGTAAACAACCAAGAAATTTTCCTGAATGGATTTCTAAAGGAACTTACCTGGAGCCTTGTGATATCTTCAGGAACTGTTGTCGGGTCTTCGAGGAAGTCGGCTAAGATGTCCAACCCGTTAAGATGTTTTTCTAGAAACTGTTTGCAGTCTTGTCCTTTTAACGTTAATGTTGGTTTCGGCAATTTCAACATCTCGCAGAAGAGCTGAGGTGACAAAGAAACGGGAGAATGGTCACGCAGTGGAATAATTCTTTGGCCTGGAATATATTTTTCGGCACACCAAGAGACCACTTCCTTACAGTCAAAAACCTCAGGGACGCAGCCTGCACGAGCAATTCTGGAGGTCCAAATCACTTTGTTCTGGGCGGAACGAGATGAATAGTAAAAGTATGCCCTGGACCACTAGAACCTTTGGTCCTCTTCTGCGAACATATTTACTGTATCTCCACAAAACTATTGTCAACCCGCTGCCATAATTCTACAAAGACATTTATTTGTTCCAAACGATGAATGAAATGAAAGGTTGGAAAGGATAATATAACCCTGCGCAAATTTTGGTCGAAAGCATGTGAATGGGAGATGTCCTCGAGACTTTCGTTGATTAATGACAATCTGGACGGTTGTTGCATGATGCGTTGTTAACATTAAACACTACTAATAGCATATATAGAAATGCGAACATGGTGGATATTGCAATGAGGGATTAAGCATTGCAGATTTCTTGAGCGGCCCAACACGACGACGTCTGTTGGAGATGAACAATCGGAAGAGACAAAATAAGTTTCTGCACATCTTGGTTTAATGTGTAATAATGGGATATCTCCTCGAGTTTTTCGCCCATTAATGACAATGTTGGCGGTTCCTTCATGATGACCTGTTAGCATCAAAGGTTTCTAATTGCATAGCAAGAAAGTACGGAGGTCGCAGGCAGGGGGAAAAAACCGCTACAAAATAGGGTTGCAAGGTACAACTGTTGAAGGTGAGGGCGCCAAGGTCAAATTGTATGTCTTGGAACTTTTTGATTGCAATACACGTAACCCGCCAACCGTGGCGATAAAATTGACTAAGTATGGAGAGCAATAGCGGTCGGTCGGAGGAGTCATGTGATTTTATAGATGGAGATAAAGATATCTCAACCCGCCAATGTTGCAACCCATGTTTATAGAAAGGCGACTATGTATATAACCACAAAGCGATAATACAAGGGAAGAAGAAAAGGGAAAAAGGAACAACGAGTCCGCGGTGGAAATGTAAATCACGGAAATTTTGAGTGCAATATGCATATCAGGGAAAAAGAAGCAGCGAACTTTAAATGCGCTAACCTGAAACACTAACTAAGAATTTGAGATTTCGTGAATCTGTGAATAGGAGGATCCAAAATAGGGTCAGAGGTCTGGATGGTCAAATTGGATTATTCGGAACATTTGAATGCACAATCTGTAATACGGAAGAGGGAACGATGTCGGAACCCGATAGTCAGTTTCTATGTTGCGAATGGCTGGATGTGAACTTTTTCGTATTGTTGTGTGCAGTTGTCACTTTTAAGAGCATAGAAAAGGTATATTAGGAAGCACATTTGTCAACCGTGGTACAGTGAAGCTTGCGAGTTCGAGGAGCACGCGATAAAATTGTAGATTGCCAACCCAATGACCATGGACATAAAATTGCCTAAGGTGTGATTATATACATGGAGATAATGAGAGCCATAATACAGGGTAAGAAGAAAAGGGAAAAAGGAGAAAGGAGTCGACGGTGGAATTGTAGATCAGGGAAATTTTGAATACAAGATGTGAACCTGGTAGTCGATTTGTATATTGCGGAGGACCGGAGTAAATAATTTGAATGCATAATTTGTAACACGGAAGAGCGGATGATGTCGGAAGAGTGGATGATGTCGGACCCGCACTTGTGTCCAATTGTCAGTACTAAGAGGTAATTTAGTATTGAAAATAATATTTTAAATTCTATTAAATACTTCATAGGGATTAGTATCCGTAAACAATGGCAATCTCCACCCCGCCAACCTTGCATTCTGTGTGTGAATTTGTATATCGCGGAACTTGAAGGACTATTTGGAGGACACAGAACAATAGAAGTGCAATGTCGAGTCAGTCAGTCCACAGCTCCACTTCTCAATTTGTATATCGCATAATTTTGGGTGCTATTTGTAAAACACGCAACAATGGAGGGCCAATTTTGAGCCCACCCGCCCAAGAACCTGTGATCAGAAATGTCGGTAGGTATGAAAAGGAACAGCTGTTAGTTTAATTCTCCATGCGAGGATATAGATGGAACTGAAATTGGTCCCACCGCGGCAACTGTGGACATAAAATTGGCCAAGTATCGAAAGCAACAGCGGTCGGATTTGTCGTCTGATTGTATAAATGGAAATAAAGATATGCCAACCCGCCAACACTGGAGCTGCATATTTCGTTAACCCGCCAAAAGGAGGATCCAAACAGGCTGAGAAGGTATCCGCAAAGGAGGCGAGGCCCAAACCTTCTAATTGTATTGCTTCGAACATTTGAATGCATAATCTGTAAGACAAAAGAGCGGACGATGTCCGGTAATCAATTTGTATATTGCGGACACTGCAATTCCAACTGTTTCGTACCTCTGTGTCCAGTTGTCACTAATAAGTGCTAATTTAGTATTCTAAATAATTTTTTAGATATTGTTAGATACTTCACAGGGATTGGCATCCGTAAACAATGGCAATCTGCACTCTGCCATTTCTGCATTCCATGTGTCCATTTCTATATCGCGGAACTGGGAGTGTTGTTTGGAGGACACGAAACAATAGAAGTGCAATGTTGACTCAACCAGTCCGCAGATTCGCTTGTCAATTTGTATATCGCGGAATTATGGATGCTATTTGTAGGCTACAGAACAATGGAACCCCATTTTTGAGCTCGTTTGCGCGCCTGAGAACCCGCAATCGAAAATGTCGCTAGGTATGGAATGTGGAATTTGTGCGTGCTTTATAGAATATCATGTCCATATTTTACAGTCCCATAATACATGGGAAGAAAATAAGGGAAAAAGGACGGAGGTGTTGGCAGTGGAATTGTAGATAATATACGGGAACAAGAGAAGGGAAAAAGAACTAAGTATCTCGCAGAAGAACATCAGGGTTCGCAAGCACCAGCCCCACAGCGGCGGGCATAAAATTGGCTAAGTATGGAAAGGAACAGTGCTCGGTCGGATCCGTCATGCGAGGATATAGATGAAGATGTTAAAGCATGAATTGCAGATGACAGAGGTATCTTTCGTACCACTTTGTCCACTTGTCACTAGTAAGAACATTGTTGATGTATATCAAGAAGGATGTGAAGTTGCTAGGGATGGAAAGCAGCGACAGATACTTTGAACGAAGTCAATGTGTATGAGAAACCCGCGGTGAAATTGTAGATCACGGATCTTTTCAGTGCAAGATGTATATTGCGGAACGATAAGCAGCTGGGTTCGCAAGCGCTGGCCCCGCAGCGGCGGGCATAAAATTGGCCAAGTATGGAAAAGAACAAATCACTGACGTTGTTTCGCTGCAACATGTATATGACGAAACAGGGGACATAGGTGATGGGTACCGCGAAATCGGGGCCTGGTGCCCAGATAACTGGGCAAGTATTGGCCAAGACAAAGTTATGATATCTATTTCAATATTTTTCATACTAGCATCTATCAATGAACAAAGTTTTCATATTTGTCTGAATAGTATTCATAGTAATATATATTAATGGATTGGTTGTTTCAAATGCAAATGATCTTCCAATCTACAAGATGCTTCTCGGTTTGCAAATTTCGCTGGAACCTCAAAAATTTTGACTGCAACATGTACATAGCACAACAAGAAACATGAATTTGCATTGTAGTCTCAACAACATAAACTCTTTATCATCTATTCATCTTGTATTCGTTGCAATGAGATCAGCGAACGTCGGCTCTCCATAAACATCAATATCTAAATTAAATTAAATGCAATCAAAATTTGGTGTGACGTTTAAGTAATTAAAGCATAAATTGCAGATTACGGAAGTTCTTAGGCTGGAAGATGTATATGACGGAACAATGGACATAGTTGTTTAATACCACAAACCCAAACATAATTGCCTAAGCTTTGTCGAAGAGGAAGGTTTTTTGTATTTATTTCAATACTACTGATATTAGTGTATATGCACGGATATTATCAAATAGAAGAAGTTGCAATATATCTAACAAACTTCACAGGAACATTGTGTCAACAGTTCAACCGCCTTTTCGTTACTCATTATTAATTCTATTCACGGAACCCGAAGAATGGGAGCAGCACGGATCCTCCAATTTCTTTTTTTAAATACAGGGTCGCTGCCACATAAGTATGGCCTATGAAAAATTATTCTTACATGTAAAATGTAAACAAAGAACAGGTCAGGTTTTATTTAGATTGAAGTACTGGGCAGCAGAAACAAAACCTTGTGTTTCATGTTTAACCACACAGGGGAAGAAGGTAGATAATACAATTAAAACAAATACCAGAAATTGGAAATAAACCGAAATTATTCTATATTCAAATAAGGTGGGTTACAAAATACAGCCGAGGCTATTTTCGACAACGATTGTGATTTTGCCTGTCGTCGAGCAATTTAAAATATGTACATTGATGAAGCTTCTTCATAGTTTTGTACTTAATCGGTGCTACCAAGTACATCTATCCCACTTTTTTGAATATCTTCTCTCTTCCAGATATGGCCTGCTTGCAATGCCTGTTTATTCAACATTTCATTCTTTGTCAAGTATTAATTTCCCTCTGTTGTCGAAAATTTGGGGTTTAAGGTGCTTTGCTTGCAATGTTCCCGACCCTTGACATCTGAGACAACTTACAAATGTCATTCAGGCCGATTTCAAAGTGGAAGGAGTCGTTCTATGTCACAACAACTAAAGCAGCAGAAAATAATTCAAGTACGTAGTGACTGGTATTCTCCCTATATTCGATCCTCTGTTTGGTTGAGAAACCTGATTGAGGATTTGTATGTGGAACTTCTTTGCTTTATTACAGTAAATTGGAAGGAACGTCCAACCCAGATGCAAAAAGAAACTCTGTTGAGGTACATAACTTCTTCGGGTAGTAGAGGTGTGGCAAGTGCATCCAATGCTGCAGAATGCACCAGAACAGGTCTAGCAAGTGTATCAAATGTTGCAGATGGCATCAAAATATATTTTTCTTCATAGCCATGGAGATATGGCGGCCCATAGAAAGGTCTAGAATGTTCAGAGGTGACGCCAAATATGTAGAGTCTGCAACTACATCCAGAGGAAACCGAACAAACTTTCACAAAGAACATAGCTTTCTGTCAAGTCAGCTACCAGACCCACATGCAGGTCATCATACTATGAAATAGAAACTTTTGCAGTGATAATATGTCATTTTATCCACCCATACAGTTTCTGCTACCCGCCTCCGAAGTAGACAAATACTTGTGTAATCTATACAACTCGATACACTTGCCAAATATGTGTTGTTGGAAGAAGCTATATACTTAAACAAAGAACTATTTTGCACCCGACCTCAAAATCCATTACAATTCCCAGCAATAAAACAAAGAAGTTCAACCAACAAATCTCCAACGAGCATTTTCAACGAACCAAAGCATTGAACACAGGGAGAACACCAACCAGAACATACTTGTTCTGTTTTTTTCATCCTCTCTGAGTTTCTCTTTGTATAACAGAGTTTTCTTTTTACTCAAAGCTCACGTCACATAAAACCAGGCTCTATTCTTTCATCTGCTCGTCAATCGCATCTCTAAGTTGTCTTACATGTGCATGACCAGGAACATTAGAACGAAGACACCCTAAAGCGCAACTCTTTGATCATAGAGAGAAATGGCAATAAGTATTAATGCCAATCTTTTTGAATATGTACGCTCAATAGTGACTACCAACACGTATTAAAATTCTCATATCCGAGCAGATTCTGAAATCTGACATCTAAGATATGCACAATATTAAAGAGGGACATGACGTCAAGGCCTCTGTGGGTGACACGTTCGTGAACTTCGCCGAAGCTTTTAAGAAAACTAAAACTGCACAAGCAAAAAATAAAATAAAAAATATTTCGCAAATTCAAAATGTAAGCAAAAAGAAATTACCAGATCCCATAATATTCGTCTGTCTATTCATTTTAATGGGAGATGTCCTCCAGTTATTAAAGCCCATCATTTTGAAATGCACAATATTAAAGAGGGACATGACATCAAGGTCTCTGTTGTTGACACGTTTGTGAACTATGCTGAAGCTTTGAACAAAACTAAAACTGCACACGGAAAAAAATAATAATAATAATTTCACAAATTTAAAATGCAGGCAAAAACAAATTACCAGATCCCATAATAGTTGCCTATCTATTCATTTTAATTGGAGATGTCCTCGAGCTTTCCAGTTATTAAAGCCCATCTTTTCGAACATGTCTGCTCGGTTCTAACTTTTCAAAGCATATTTAATGTGTATTGGGAAGCGCAGAAGGTAGCGGGGATGGATCCCTATGTAATAGACGTTACTACTATTGTTCTATTTTTGTTCACGAGCATATGTAAAACGTACGCAAAGAAAAGTAATTCAATAATGATAGTTGTTTTCCATGAACCCTTGAAATTCAAATAGTGTGCAAGCCCAATTTTCATTTTGTATATTGCGGAACTGTCTGTGCTATTTGTAGGACACGGAACAACAGGGACCGAACCTAGAACCCGTGATCCAAAAAATGTTCACTATTTTTTTTTGTGTTTTTTGTCCACCAGGGTATGTAAAACGCACGTAAAGTAAACTATTTCGACAATGTTAACTTTTTTGGAAATGACGGTCTTCAAATTCAAATAGTCCGCAAGTCCGATTGTCAATTTCCATATCGTCGAAGTCTTCGATTGTCAATTTTCAGCCGCCTACCCTGACAACACGCGATGCAAAAACTGATTAAGTATGGGATGACGACTCCGTGCACGCTGTATATATCTACTCTATAAAATTACATATTTCCTATGTTTAATCTATGCTACCCAGGAAACCTATAATTTGATAAATTTCAATGTTTTCTGTCCAGGAGCCCTACTGTTAAAGAAAACTAATTCAGAAATGCTAATGTATACACCATAGTTCGATACAACCTATCCGTGAAGGCCCGTCCATAATACTGGCTAAGTATGGAACCCAACTATGGTCAGTCGGAATGATTGCGAAACTCTCGTTGTTGACCGATTGTCAATTTGTATATCGCGGAACTCTCCGATTGACAATTTTCAGTGGCCTACCCCGTCAACCCGCGATGCAAAAACTGGGATGACGGCTCCGCAGTCCAGGAACCTATAATTTCATAAATTGCATTCTCTTCTACCCAGGATTCTTTTAAAGAAAACTAATTCGGGAAAGCTAATGTATACACCGAACATGACTTGTCATAGTCCGATAGAACCTATTCGCGAAGACGAGTCCATAAAAGTGGCCAACTATGCAACCGAACGACAGTCGCTCGGAATGACCACAATAAACGCGAAAAACTAGAATCAAATGCAATTTACAACAGGAAAGTAAAAGGGAGAGAACAGCAATATCTCTCACACAGCAAAAGCCATTGTCATAACTATAAAACCATAGTAACACAGAATCCATGTAAAAAGCATCGACAGCCATCAAATATATTTTGAGGCCAACAAACTTTGTTTCAACGCGTAACAGATGCAATTTACACCGCCTGCAATTCTTTAGTTTGTTATTTTATCTTAATAGTATTCTATGCAAACTGCAGTGCAAAACAAAATGTGACCAAAGATCCAACCGCAGATGCAGCATCCCAACATTTCCAAACCCTGGCCAAACAAGAACCCAGCTAAGAAGCACTAAAAGGCTCCACTACAGGCACAGGATCGGTACCCTGCAAAGTCGAATCAAGCAACAATAAACAGCATACAGCGAAGAAAGAAGCAAGCAGCAACGACCCCCCCAAGAACGATGTTGTTCCAATCGCGATTGCAGAAACCCAAACGTCCAAACTGCAACAACACGAAAAGGCAAGCAAGAACAACGACAACATGCAAATAAGAAATCAGTGGCATGCAAAAAGCAAGCATGGACCACCGAACCAGCAACGCCGCTGGAGCATAAAAATTTTAAAAACATAAAAAAATGTCTTGTAACAAACCTGTTAAGTAACCATTCAACACTACCAAGTCTGTTAGGTAAACATTCAAGTCTATCAGAAATGCACTGTAAAAATTTAAGAAAAAAATTCAATGTGGCAGGACACTGACGTATCCCAAAAAGAAAAATTATATTTTTTGTAACAATAGTTCGAACACCACAGAGTGTTTTGGAAAACCAAACTTTGGATATGCCACCATATCTAACATTGCCATAAATTTACCTAACATAAAATGTTAAACCAAACATTCGAATTAATGCTAGCATTAAACCACCATCGACGAATGCATAACAAAATATATGATTCAAAAAAGACCATATACGATCAAATACTTTGGATATGCCAACATATATAACATTGGGAATAGCAAAGCCGGCAATAAAACCTCCAATCCCTTGTCCAATCATATCATGACAAATATAGTACTTTTTTTTATATAAAAATCGATGTTTTCAGTTCCCTGGTTCCAATAGATAATATGAAAATATTTGTGGTCAAAAGACAGACTAATATGAAGTCAACGATTTATCAATCGATATAGTCTCTCTACGCCTACGGCAGGGACTAATAAGTGTTTATGAAGAATTTGCATTATATTGATTGTTTCTAAATCATACCCATGTTTATGAAGAATTGGCATTCATACCCTTTTTTTACTTACAAGTGGTGGTGTTTTTTTATATTTTAATTAAAAACAACCGACTATTTCCCAATCAGAGTAGGTGTTTATGAGGAATTTGCATCATGATGATTGTTTCCCAATCATACCATCGGTTGATGAGGAATTGCCATTCATACTAATTCAAGGAATATGAATTATGAGGAATTTGCATCATATTGATTGTTTCCCGAACCAACTGTTTATGAGGAATTTGCGTCATATTGATTGTTTCCCAATCATACAAACTGTTTATGAGGAATTGGCATTCATACTAATTCAAGGAATAGGAAACATTAACATTTATGTGGCAGTTCATACTCTTAAAAGTGCATAAGAGAACAACGACATGCATGTAAGTTGTAACACATACATTTTTATCATTTTTGTAAGTTGTAAGATGAGGTTGTAACATGTAAGTTTTATCATTTTTGTAAGTTGTAAGATGAGGTTGTAACATGTAAATTGGTCATAAGTTGTAATACATGCATGTAGTGTGAAAAAATAAGTTGGTCATAAGTTGTAACACATGCATGCGGTTGTGCAAAAATGACAAAGATGAGGATTTCACTCACAATTGGAATAAACAAAGCATGATCAATTGGGCCTGTTATTGATTAAGATGTGCAGTAAATATGTGTTTATCAAATTTGAGCCCTGGGGATGCATATTTCAACAAGACCAATTTCCCAAGCCTCAAAAAGTGCATCATGGAAATTGCTTGGAAATTTCTTTATCAAATAAACTAGAAGCACATAAAACTCTGCATTTGATTCCTGCAAATCAATTCTTAAATGTTGTTTACTTTTGTTGAATATATCGAACGCGTGGAATATGAGCAAATCCAGAGTGCCCTGGGAAGAGGGACCATGTGAGGGATGCAATCAAAACAAATTATGAAAGACATATATTACTAAGATATTCCGCTTCTTGCAATCCACCAACACATCTTAAAAAACAAATACGCAAGTTCGTCTCATGATTTTAAACCTATGGAATATGGAGCATAGACATTAATCAAACCACCGTGCAGTGGAACGTTAGCATAATTAACATCCCGAAAACTGAAATTCGTGGGAACAAAATAAATTTTGATCAAATATATATATATATATAACCAACATCCCGAAAACTGAAATTCGTGAGAAGAAAATAAATTTTGATCAAATATATATATATCATTGAAGAAGAGACTTGAATCTGATACATGGGATAAATTTCCTTCCAAAACTATACTGATACAGAATATAGTAGAAGACCATAGGAAGCGATATTCAACTAAATTTCCCGTGCTAAGAAAATCTAGTATGCCTTCTGAGTAGGATATTCAAGCTAGACTATAAATTGCTGCCGCATTAGATATGAAAGCAAACAGATCATGCTATTTCTCTAAGCTAGTTTTTCAGAAAAGCAATAACAAAATGGATAGCAAAAAGCATCATGCCAATTGAATGAAGAATTGTCTAAATAACAATACCTTTATAACACAATTGCCACGTCTTGCGTAAACTAACGAAAATGCATTTTTAACATTAATTTGTAATAATATCTAGACCAACTCCCTAGGGGTACGACTGAACAACTTTGCTAGAATTAGGATACCAGCTGGACAATAGTACCCCCTGGCCCAACAACCCCTTCAGTTCTTAAACACAATGCTACACTCTTACACACAACAATAGCACATAATTATTGGTATCCAAAAATCAGCCATGTCGAACAAGTGGCTGTGAGATTGTCGAACAGTGATACAAGATTTCTACAAAAGCAGAAGGCCAATATACTCCATGCAACATTGTCCATTGTCTTGTAAGCAACCTTCCAATCAGAGGAAAATCGAGTGAAATAAAATTGTCAAAAACTGCTTCCATGCTACAATAAAATAAGCAGAGCTCACGTACGACCACGGCCACCCCCTGGAAACACGAGACAAAACTCCATAAACCACGCATACAAATAGCAATAAAAATACAGGACAAACCAGGATTCATTCATTTTTTTATTACCTCTTCCAATTGGTCCCCTTCCAACACCTTTACCACGACCTCCACCCCGACTTCCCCCCTCTTCCTGATATCCTCGGCCACCACCTCTTGGTGGTCCCCTCCCACCAGCCTCATCCCCTCTCCCTCTGCCTCTTCCCCGGCCAGTAATAGGAGGCTTCCTATCTGCAGAGGATCCAACATAGTGACAGATATTAGTTGGATGTAAACAGTAATTTCAATCTTGTTTTATATACAAGTGAATAAAATCATCCATCGGATAGAATGCAAGGGTGAAAAGGTGGGTACCTATACGTTTCTCCTCTTGAACTTTATCAATAACCTAACATCAAAACACATACAAAGAAAACATAAGCCAGCAGTCATAGTAATTTATACTAACTTAATAGCACAAAACATATCTATCAAGAACATTGGATAGATTTTTCCTTCATGCTTTCCAATTAATTGACCCTTGCAAAAGATAAAAGATCCAGATACTTTGCTAGTATTGTTAGTAAAAAATTGAACTTCCAACAACATTTGAATTCCCCAATGGCAACAGAACTTAAAACATTCATATCAGGGCCTCGATAAAAGAATAAACAATCCACCGAAGTTACACAAACAATGGGTGAGATCGGAAGCAGCAGAAGAATCCAGTGCAGGTGTGGCACTCATCCCAACACTAGGAATCGAAACCCTAACCATAATTTTTATATAAATATATATTTTAATTTTAATTTTATATTGAAATTTTAAAACAAATAAATGAAATCTCAAATAATTCATAACATCACTGATTCTCAAATTATTCATAACATCATAGATTCATACACGTAATTTTCAGAATCGAAATTAAATTGAATTTTCAGATATCCTACCTAAACAAAATTTGAAAACTGAAACAATGAAACATTGAAAAGATAAATCGAATTTCAGATTTTCATTTCACGAAATCCATACTTCCTAGATGGATTGAGATTAGTCAAATGAGGCCCATATATTAATATCAAATTCAAATATCATATATTCATAATATGTCTACATGGCAATAACAAAGAGTCAAGACTTGAGACTAAAGTTCTTCAAAATAACAAAAAATAAGCTTATCCGGAAAGAAGCTCCACAAGTCCAAAATGAAAAACTGGAAATAAGAAAATCTAGAGTGAAATAGACTAATCTAACAGATAGTCATTGCCCTCAACATTCTCCAATGGAACAGCACCTAATTCCCCAGACTAATGATATGAAGCAGCACAGGCAGGAGATGCAATACAGGCCCACCAACAACAAAGGCAGAAGAACATACCCCAGTCAAGCCAAACCTAGGCATGGATGCCTCATCTAAATCCCCAACACCAAAAGGATCTATAGAACTAGAAAAATAGAGATAAGACATCGAGCAATAAGTATCCAAGTCTGCATTTTCGGGATTCACTTCCCATAGCTTCGAAGGACCCTCGCTATAATCTAGCTTTGATTCAGAGATGAGGCAAAGATTTGAATGAATATACATAAGATCTTCTATGTTTGTTGATTGAAGTCTGTCTCTCTTGACTGAATGGAAGAACCCATAAGTACTCCAGTTTTTCTCTAGTTTTGAAGGGTTGCAAGCCTGTGACAGAACTCTAGATGTAAGGGTTTGTAACTCTGAAGTTTGGGCACCATAATATCCCCACCATGCAATAGGCGTCATGGTTTCCCTATGAGCTAGTGCACTACATATGTCCAAATGCACCACTCATTGTGATGAATGAAGTAAATTGGTTTTTAACTCCACAAGCACCATCAGATTAGAGCAAATCTTTGAATTTTTTGTTCCAAAACCATTGGCCACCTCACTTTCTTTGTTTGGGGCCCTCCTCTTACCCCCAAATTTAGCCAAGTACACATCTTCATAGTACTTTGGAATTAAGGCATAGGCTTAAGCATGCAGATGTAAAATTTCAGACCCCACCCAGTTTCAAGTCTCGCTGATTTTAAGTCAATGTTTAATGCCCAAACCCAGTTATATGAAAGCCAAATAAACTCAGCATATAAACAACTTTTCAGAACTGCAACATGAAGATTCTGAACAATATTTAATGCAGAAATAAAACCATATCAGCAGCACAATATTCAGAAAATTTACACAGATTTTTTGTCTAACAGCGACCCTGGAAAAACCCACAAGGGGTAAACCAGTGAGAGAGGGAGTAAGATCTGTCAAGTGCTCACAAACACCTGTCATATGGCGGGAGGCACCACTGTCAATATACCACACACTGGAATGAGTGGTCCTAGTGGAAAGACATACTACTAAGGAAAACTCCTTATCAAACTTGGCAGAGAACTCCTCCACCATTGTTGAAGCTGCTATTTGCTTCTTCTTCTTGTTCGGACACTGTCCTGCATAGGGCCCAAACTTGTGACATGCAAAGCACTTGACTTTGCTCATGTCTTTCTTGCCTTCACACTTCAGTTTATTTCCTCCCTTCCCTTTTTGAATTTCTTCTTGTTGTTGGCAGCAAGAGCCACATTCTCATCATGACCTGTGTATGAACTACCATGCACATAACCTCTCCGGGTCTCCTCCTGAACAAAGTTATCCCAAAGATGTTCCCACTTGGGAAGGTTCTCCCTAGCCACAATGCCCTCAACAAAAACAGCGCGTTGTTTGGAAACTCCATTTAATGATGTCCTCAAAAGTTCACTGTCAGCAGTGGCCTCCCCCACAGCTCCCAAGTTCATCTCTCACCTGTGTCAACCTGGTAAGATATGTGACCACATTTTCAGCCTTGGTCATTTTAATGCTCTTCAGTTTTTCTCTCAAAACCATCTTCCAGTTTTCATTTGTACTCTGGTACAACTTCGTCAAGGACTCCCACATCTCATAGGAATTTGTTTTCCCTGTCACATGAGGAATCAAATGGTCCTTGATGGCATCAAGAATAATTATCTTGGCCTTGATACTCTTCTTGGTGTATGTTGCTAGAAGAGTTGCATCTGTGGATACATTCACAGGATTTGTTGTGGAGTTCTCAACAATATCCCATAACTCACTTTCTTGCAACAACAAGATCATCCTCTCCTTCCAAGCACCAAAGTTCACAGCCCCATCAAGTCTGTCCTCAACCCTCAAACTAGTATCCATTGACCCTTTTCTGCTGAAAATGAAAAATTCAAATTTATGTCTGGTGAAGTGACTTATGTCCCACTGTTAGATTTTAGGGTAAAGTTGAAAACAGTGGTCTCCTTTTATTTTAAAGCAAAAACTACTTAGATCTGAAGTACAAACAGCATATGGAGCCAGATCTAATTAAGGGCAGTTACAGAAGAAGACAAACACAAATTAAAAGA
>ML787333.1:256464-286048 GCA_009831015.1 Picea engelmannii | reverse complement strand
CCTTTCTTGATGAGTCTTGGTGGGTTCAAGTTGAGCTTTTTGTTTCCATAATGGAGCCATTTTTTGATTCGTTGAAACTTTGTGATTTAGATGTGCCTATGTTGGGTGACCTTTATGAGGGAACTGACCATATGTTGGAAAGAATTCAACAAATTTTTGAATAGCAAGACCCTCTTTTGTTTGGCACCATAGAGGACATGATCAGTAGTTAGATGGAACAAATATAATACCCCTTTGCTGTTAAAATAATTAAAAAGTACCTAGGCAAGTGTTTCTCATCACCTAGGTGCCTAAGGGGTGAGAAAGTGCCTAATGTGGACCCTAGTCATTTAATTTGTGAGAGATAAATTAAAAGGTGACTTTATGACTTAAGTGAGAGGGTGAGTGAATGGACATTCAATCTCATCCACTCATCTAATCCAATCTCAACCGTTTGATTAAGAGACTCTTCACCTACCTTCATGAGGTCGACTAGGGTAGGAGGGCGCACCCATTCTTGGGTTGTTCAACATTTTGTGAGAGAGTTGAGAAAGGAGAAGTCGAGCAGGCTAGAGGAGGAGCAAGTTTGCTGCTAAGGGCATGCATTCCAAGGCAAACATTGGCACACAAATCGAGGATGAAAGGTACAACACTCACACAGGCCGTACAGTACGGATTTCCAATAGTTTGTACAATGTAGTATTGGCACATAAATTGAGGAGAGGTACAAGCAGTTGTTACAGGTCGTATCGTATGGATTTTGACAATCTGTATAGTCGTTTTGTTGCACAGAAATCGAGGATAATTTGTGTGATTTTTTTGGGTTATTGGCATCGTTTTCAGGGTGGCCATACAGGCATTTATTGCCCATAATTTTGCTACAACATTTGGCATGAATTTCGAGGCGTCTGTACAACAAGAAAGAGGCACAAAAATCGAGGAGTAGACCTGTACTTTTGTGCAGGAAATTTTGGCACAAATTTCGAGGAGTTTGGCTTAGATTTAATGTGAAAGCTTGGCATGGTTTTTGAGATAAGTTTGTCATTGAATTTTTGAAATTATTGATTGCTGTAAAAGACATTTCCTCAGACCTCTAAAATAATAAAAACTTCCTCTCTCATTGGTTTTTCCCTTGTGGGTTTTTCCAGGGTCGTTGTTAGACCAAAAATCTATGTAATTTTTTGAATATTGTGTTGCTGATATGGTTTTATTTCTGCATTAAATATTGTTCAGAATCCTCATGTTTCAGTTCTGAAAAGTTGTTTATATGCCGAGTTTATTTGGCTGTCATATAACTGGGTTTGGGCATTAAACATTGGCTGAAAATCAACGTGACTTGAAACTGGGTGGGGTATGAAATTTTACATGGTATCCGAACTGAGTTAAAGAGAGGAAGATTTATATTAGCAAGTCAGAAAAGTGGGACATAAGTCACTTCACCAGACATAAATTTGAATTTTTCATTTCAGCAGAAAAGGGTCAATGGATACTAGTTTGAGGGTTGAGGACAGACTTGATGGGGCTGTGAACTTTGGTGTTTGGAAGGAGAGGATGATCTTGTTGTTGCAAGAAAGTGAGTTATGGGATATTGTTGAGAACTCCACAACAAATCCTGTGAATGTATCCACAGATGCAACTCTTCTAGCAGCATACACCAAGAAGAGTATCAAGGCCAAGAGAATTATTCTTGATGCCATCAAGGACCATTTGATTCCTCATGTGACAGGGAAAACACATTCCTATGAGATGTGGGAGTCCTTGACGAAGTTGTACCAGAGTACAAATGAAAACTGGAAGATGGTTTTGAGAGAAAAACTGAAGAGCATTAAAATGACCAAGGCTGAAAATGTGGTCACATATCTTACCAGGTTGACACAGGTGAGAGATGAACTTGGGAGCTGTGGGGGAGGCCATTGCTGACAGTGAACTTTTGAGGACATCATTAAATGGAGTTTCCAAACAATGCACTGTTTTTGTTGAGGGCATTGTGGCTAGGGAGAACCTTCCCAAGTGGGAACGTCTTTGGGATAACTTTGTTCAGGAGGAGACCCGGAGAGGTTATGTGCATGGTAGTTCATACACAGGTCATGATGAGAATGTGGCTCTTGCTGCCAACAACAAGAAGAAATTCAAAAAGGGAAGGGAGGAAATAAACCGAAGTGTGAAGGCAAGAAAGACATGAACAAAGTCAAGTGCTTTGCATGTCACAAGTTTGGGCCCTATGTAGGACAGTGTCCGAACAAGAAGAAGAAGCAAATAACAGCTTCAACAATGGTGGAGGAGTTATCTGCCAAGTTTGATAAGGAGTTTTCCTTAGTAGTATGGCTTTCCACTAGGACCACTCATTCCAGTGTGTGGTATATTGACAGTGGTGCCTCCCGCCATATGACAGGTGTTTGTGAGCACCTGACAGATCTTACTTAGATTGGTGATCTTGAGGTAGTGCTTGGAGATGACCGGGTGGTCAAGGCAGTTGGTAGTGGGACAATATCATTTCAGAGGGAGTCTCTACCTCCCATGTTGTTGAGAGAGGTCCTATATGTTCTTGGCTTGAAGAAAAACTTGGTTTCAATTTTTCCTATTAAGGAGAGGGGTTATGGGGTGTTGTTCCGTGATGGACAAGTGCTCCTATTCCCCAAGGGGTCCAGTATCACTTCGACCAAAGTGATTGGGACTCAACATGAGAAGCTGTACAAGTTCATGTTCCAGCCAGCGAGTGCATTATGTCATTCTACCAGCAGCGGTGATCTTTCTGAGCTATGGCATAGGAGGATTATCCCTTTTGCATCATGGGGCTCTGAGGATATTGAGGGAGATTGTGACTGGAGTTCCAGAGTTCAGTACAGAGCACCAAGAGTTGTGCAAGGGGTGTGCTTTGGGAAAGTACACCAAGACTGTTTTTCCAAGCAGTGACAGTAGAGAAGCAGGTATACTTGATCTTATTCATTCTGATGTATGTGGCTCAATGTCTTCGACATCTTTGACTGGTTGTTTATACTATGTCATATTCATTGATGAATTCTCACGAAAGTCTTGGATTTTCTTCATGAAGACCAAAGGACATGTCTTCAATCGATTCCAAGAGTTCAAAGCTCTTGTGGAGAACCAGACTGAGAAGAAAATCAAAGTTCTTAGGACAGACAATGGGGGTGAGTATACCTCCAAGGAGTTCATAGACTTTTGTGCAGGAGAGGGCATCATGAGAGAGTTGACTGTTCCTTACAACCCACAACAGAATGGGGTTGTTGAGAGGAAGGACAGGGCCATAGTTGGGGTTGCGAGAGCCATGTTACATGATTAGGGGCTGCCACTTTTTCTTTGGGCTGAGGCATGCTACACTGCAGTTTATCTGCAAAACAAGAGTCCACACAGAGGAGTGGGGAGTAGGACTCCTCAGGAGGCTTTCTCTGGGAAGAAGCCTGAAGTGGGGCACTTCAGGATTTTTGGGTTCCTTACATATTCACATGTCCCTTCTGAGTAGAGGACAAAGCTAGAACTCATGATAGAGAAGGGGATCTTTGTTGGGTATAATGAGACTTCAAAGGCTTTCCGCATATACATCCCTTCCTTGAGGAAGACATTTTTGAGAAGGGATGTGAGATTTGAGGAGGATGGAGCCTTTAGGAAGTCACGAGGGACAGAGAGGGGTGAGCAGTCAACACCTCAGATTCAGGTAAGTCCACAATAGACTTCAGTGACACAGAGTTCGGGACCACCAGTTTTGGTGACGATTGGTCCATAGGTTACAGGGCCATAGATGTCGGGATCACAGGTTATTGGTCCATAGGTTTCAAGATTGAGTTCTCAAGATTCTACTTCAGAGTCAGAATCTTCAGGTGATGGGGTTGTGCAGGAAGAGTCCCCTCCATGGGACACTACTTCAGAGAGGAGGAAGCCCAAGTGGCTTCGGGATAATTTGAGGGAGGCACAGGGTTCAGTGGGGAATCCCAGGTAGGTTGTGAGGGAGAGTAAACCTCTCGAGAGATTTTGCAGCTACATTGTGATGGTCAACAACATCAGGGAGTCTGAGCCTTCCACTTTTGAGGAGGATGCTGGTAGACAGGTTTGGAGAGATGCCATGATGGAAGAGTACAATTCCATCATGAAGAATGATGTTTGGGAGATTGTTCCTAGACCCGAGGGGAAGTCAGTGGTGACTTTTAGGTGGCTCTATAAACTCAAGCATGCTGCAGATGGCAGCATTGAGAAGTACAAAGCTCGCTTTGTGGCTCGGGGGTTCTCACAGATTGAGGGAGTTGATTATGATGAGATCTTCGCACCTGTTGCTAGATATACCTCGATCAGGTCAGTGATCTGTATTGCAGCAGAGATGGGTTGGAAGATCCACCAGATGGATGTGAATACCACATTTTTGAATGGTCTCATACAGGAGGTGTACATTGAGCAACTATTGGGCTTTGAGGTGCATGGGAGAGATTCTCATGTGTGCAGACTGAAGAAGGCATTGTATGGGCTGAAGCAAGCTCCCAGAGCTTGGTATTCGAGGATTGATGCCTACTTGCAGCAGTTGGGCTTTGAGAAGAGTGAGGCGGATCCCAACCTATACTTCATTGTGGTTGGAGAGGATCCTCTCATACTCTTGGTATATGTGGATGATCTTTTCATTACAGGGGCAGAGAGACTCATCACTAGCTGCAAGGAGAGCCTTGCTTCAGAGTTTGAGATGACTGATATTGGATTGATGCATTATTTTTTGGGATTGGAGGTTTGGTAGGAGTCTGGACATATCTTCCTGGGACAGGGGAAATATGCTTGTGACATTCTGAGGAGATTCCAGATGGAGGTTTGTAGGCCCATGACCACTCCCATGATTACCAACTGCAAGAAGCTTCATGCTTCTAAGTCACAATTGGTTGATTCCACTTTATATCGTCAGTTGATCAGTTCTTTGATGTATTTGGTCAATACCAGGCCAGATACTTGTTTTGCTGTCAACACTCTTAGTTAGTTCACGATGGAGCCTAGGAGAGTGCATTGGGTGGCAACAAAACATGTGCTTAGGATCTTTGTGGTACAATGGATTATGGTTTGGACTATCTGAGAGGGGATGGAGTTCGATTGGTGGGCTATACAGATTCAGATTTGGCAGAATGTGTCAGTGACTGAAAGAGTACTTCTGGGTGTTGTTTCGGATTGGGCTTAACAGTGGTGTCTTGGTTTAGTCGGAAGCAAAAGTCAGTGGCTTTGAGTTCTACAGAGGCTGAGTATATGGTTGCCAGTCAGGCCAGTTGTGAGGCTCTTTGGCTTCGCAAATTGCTGGTGGGATTGTTTGGTGTGCAGTTGAGGCCTACTATGATTTACTGTGACAATCAGAGTTGTATTAAACTCTCTCAGAATCCAGTTTTTCACGACAAGTCTAAGTACATTGAGATTCGGTATCACTTCATCCGAGACTATGTTCAGAGAGGAGCAGTTGAGCTACAATACATATCTACAGATGAGCAGGTTGCGGATATACTCACCAAAGCCTTGGGCAAAGACAATTTGTATTCTTCAGGGACAAGCTTGGAGTGGTGAGTAACACTTTCCTTGGTAAGAGGGAGTGTTAAAATAATTAAAGAGTACCTAGGTAAGTGATTCTCATCACCTAGGCACCTAAGGGGTGAGAAAGTGCCTAATGTGGACCCTAGTCATTTAATTTGTGAGAGATAAATTAAAAGGCGACTTTATGACTTAAGTGAGACAATGAGTGAATGGACACTCAATCTCATCCACTCATCTAATCCAATCTCAATCGTTGGATTAAGAGGCTCTTCACCTACCTTCATGAGGTCGACTAGGGTAGGAGGGCGCACCCATTCTTGGGTTGTTCAACATTTTGAGTGAGAGCTGAGAAAGGAGAAGTCGAGAAGGCTAGAGGAGGAGCAAGTTTGCTGCTAAGGGCATGCATTCCAAGGCAAGTATTGGCACACAAATCGAGGAGGAAAGGTACAGTACTCACACAGGCCACACAGTATGGATTTCTAGCAGTCCGTACAGTGTAGTATTGGCACAGAAATCGAGGAGGTACAGCCAGCTGTTACAGGCCGTATTGTACGGATTTTGACAGTCTGTACAGTTGTTTTGCTGCACAGAAATCGAGGATAATTTGTGTGAATTTTCTGGGTTATTGGCACCGTTTTCAAGGTGGCCGTACAGGGATTTATTGCCCAGAATTTTGCTACAGCACTTGGCACAAATTTCGAGGCATTCGTACAGCAAGAAAGGCACAAAAATCAAGGAGCAGACCTGTATTTCTGTGCAGGAAATTCTGGCATGAATTTCGAGGAGTTTGGCTCAGATTTAATATGAAAGCTTGGCATGGTTTTCAAGATAAGTTTGTCATTGAATTTCTGAAATTATTGACTGCTGTAAAAGACATTCCCTCAGACCTCTGAAATAATAAAAACTCCCTCTCTCACTGGTTTACCCCTTGTGGGTTTTTCCAGGGTCGCTGTTAGACAAAAAAATCTGTGTAAATTTTCTGAATATTGTGCTGCTGATATGGTTTTATTTCTGCATTAAATATTGTTCAGAATCTTCATGTTTCAGTTCTGAAAAGTTGTTTATATGCTGAGTTTATTTGGCTTTCATATAACTGGGTTTGGGCATTAAACATTGGCTTAAAATCAGCGAGACTTGAAACTGGGTGGGATCTGAAATTTTACATCTGCATGCTTAGGCCTATGCCTTAATTCCAAAGTACTATGAAGATGTGTACTTGGCTAAATTTGGGGGTAAGAGGAGGGCCCCAAACAAAGAAAGTGAGGTGGCCAATGGTTTTGGAACAAAAAATTCAAAGATTTGCTCTAATCTGATGGTGCTTGTGGAGTTAAAAACCAATTTACTTCATTCATCACAATGAGTGGTGCATTTGGACATATGTAGTGCACTAGCTCATAGGGAAACCATGACGCCTATTGCATGGTGGGGATATTATGGTGCCCAAACTTCAGAGTTACAAACCCTTACATCTAGAGTTCTGTCACAGGCTTGCAACCCTTCAAAACTAGAGAAAAACTGGAGTACTTATGGGTTCTTCCATTCAGTCAAGAGAGACAGACTTCAATCAACAAACATAGAAGATCTTATGTATATTCATTCAAATCTTTGCCTCATCTCTGAATCAAAGCTAGATTATAGCGAGGGTCCTTCGAAGCTATGGGAAGTGAATCCCGAAAATGCAGACTTGGATACTTATTGCTCGATGTCTTATCTCTATTTTTCTAGTTCTATAGATCCTTTTGGTGTTGGGGATTTAGATGAGGCATCCATGCCTAGGTTTGGCTTGACTGGGGTATGTTCTTCTGCCTTTGTTGTTGGTGGGCCTGTATTGCATCTCCTGCCTGTGCTGCTTCATATCATTAGTCTGGGGAATTAGGTGCTGTTCCATTGGAGAATGTTGAGGGCAATGACTATCTGTTAGATTAGTCTATTTCACTCTAGATTTTCTTATTTCCAGTTTTTCATTTTGGACTTGTGGAGCTTCTTTCCGGATAAGCTTATTTTTTGTTATTTTGAAGAACTTTAGTCTCAAGTCTTGACTCTTTGTTATTGCCATGTAGACATATTATGAATATATGATATTTGAATTTGATATTAATATATGGGCCTCATTTGACTAATCTCAATCCATCTAGGAAGTATGGATTTCGTGAAATGAAAATCTGAAATTCGATTTATCTTTTCAATGTTTCATTGTTTCAGTTTTCAAATTTTGTTTAGGTAGGATATCTGAAAATTCAATTTAATTTCGATTCTGAAAATTACGTGTATGAATCTATGATGTTATGAATAATTTGAGAATCAGTGATGTTATGAATTATTTGAGATTTCATTTATTTGTTTTAAAATTTCAATATAAAATTAAAATTAAAATATATATTTATATAAAAATTATGGTTAGGGTTTCGATTCCTAGTGTTGGGATGAGTGCCACACCTGCACTGGATTCTTCTGCTGCTTCCGATCTCACCCATTGTTTGTGTAACTTCGGTGGATTGTTTATTCTTTTATCGAGGCCCTGATATGAATGTTTTAAGTTCTGTTGCCATTGGGGAATTCAAATGTTGTTGGAAGTTCAATTTTTTACTAACAATACTAGCAAAGTATCTGGATCTTTTATCTTTTGCAAGGGTCAATTAATTGGAAAGCATGAAGGAAAAATCTATCCAATGTTCTTGATAGATATGTTTTGTGCTATTAAGTTAGTATAAATTACTATGACTGCTGGCTTATGTTTTCTTTGTATGTGTTTTGATGTTAGGTTATTGATAAAGTTCAAGAGGAGAAACGTATAGGTACCCACCTTTTCACCCTTGCATTCTATCCGATGGATGATTTTATTCACTTGTATATAAAACAAGATTGAAATTACTGTTTACATCCAACTAATATCTGTCACTATGTTGGATCCTCTGCAGATAGGAAGCCTCCTATTACTGGCCGGGGAAGAGGCAGAGGGAGAGGGGATGAGGCTGGTGGGAGGGGACCACCAAGAGGTGGTGGCCGAGGATATCAGGAAGAGGGGGGAAGTCGGGGTGGAGGTCGTGGTAAAGGTGTTGGAAGGGGACCAATTGGAAGAGGTAATAAAAAAATGAATGAATCCTGGTTTGTCCTGTATTTTTATTGCTATTTGTATGCGTGGTTTATGGAGTTTTGTCTCGTGTTTCCAGGGGGTGGCCGTGGTCGTACGTGAGCTCTGCTTATTTTATTGTAGCATGGAAGCAGTTTTTGACAATTTTATTTCACTCGATTTTCCTCTGATTGGAAGGTTGCTTACAAGACAATGGACAATGTTGCATGGAGTATATTGGCCTTCTGCTTTTGTAGAAATCTTGTATCACTGTTCGACAATCTCACAGCCACTTGTTCGACATGGCTGATTTTTGGATACCAATAATTATGTGCTATTGTTGTGTGTAAGAGTGTAGCATTGTGTTTAAGAACTGAAGGGGTTGTTGGGCCAGGGGGTACTATTGTCCAGCTGGTATCCTAATTCTAGCAAAGTTGTTCAGTCGTACCCCTAGGGAGTTGGTCTAGATATTATTACAAATTAATGTTAAAAATGCATTTTCGTTAGTTTACGCAAGACGTGGCAATTGTGTTATAAAGGTATTGTTATTTAGACAATTCTTCATTCAATTGGCATGATGCTTTTTGCTATCCATTTTGTTATTGCTTTTCTGAAAAACTAGCTTAGAGAAATAGCATGATCTGTTTGCTTTCATATCTAATGCGGCAGCAATTTATAGTCTAGCTTGAATATCCTACTCAGAAGGCATACTAGATTTTCTTAGCACGGGAAATTTAGTTGAATATCGCTTCCTATGGTCTTCTACTATATTCTGTATCAGTATAGTTTTGGAAGGAAATTTATCCCATGTATCAGATTCAAGTCTCTTCTTCAATGATATATATATATTTGATCAAAATTTATTTTCTTCTCACGAATTTCAGTTTTCGGGATGTTGGTTATATATATATATATATTTGATCAAAATTTATTTTGTTCCCACGAATTTCAGTTTTCGGGATGTTAATTATGCTAACGTTCCACTGCACGGTGGTTTGATTAATGTCTATGCTCCATATTCCATAGGTTTAAAATCATGAGACGAACTTGCGTATTTGTTTTTTAAGATGTGTTGGTGGATTGCAAGAAGCGGAATATCTTAGTAATATATGTCTTTCATAATTTGTTTTGATTGCATCCCTCACATGGTCCCTCTTCCCAGGGCACTCTGGATTTGCTCATATTCCACGCGTTCGATATATTCAACAAAAGTAAACAACATTTAAGAATTGATTTGCAGGAATCAAATGCAGAGTTTTATGTGCTTCTAGTTTATTTGATAAAGAAATTTCCAAGCAATTTCCATGATGCACTTTTTGAGGCTTGGGAAATTGGTCTTGTTGAAATATGCATCCCCAGGGCTCAAATTTGATAAACACATATTTACTGCACATCTTAATCAATAACAGGCCCAATTGATCATGCTTTGTTTATTCCAATTGTGAGTGAAATCCTCATCTTTGTCATTTTTGCACAACCGCATGCATGTGTTACAACTTATGACCAACTTATTTTTTCACACTACATGCATGTATTACAACTTATGACCAATTTACATGTTACAACCTCATCTTACAACTTACAAAAATGATAAAACTTACATGTTACAACCTCATCTTACAACTTACAAAAATGATAAAAATGTATGTGTTACAACTTACATGCATGTCGTTGTTCTCTTATGCACTTTTAAGAGTATCAACTGCCACATAAATGTTGATGTTTCCTATTCCTTGAATTAGTATGAATGCCAATTCCTCATAAACAGTTTGTATGATTGGGAAACAATCAATACGACGCAAATTCCTCATAAACAGTTGGTATGATTGGGAAACAATCAATATGATGCAAATTCCTCATAATTCACATTCCTTGAATTAGTATGAATGGCAATTCCTCATCAACCGATGATATGATTGGGAAACAATCATCATGATGCAAATTCCTCATAAACACTTAGTCTGATTGGGAAATAGTCAGTTGTTTTTAATTAAAATATAAAAAAGCACCACCACTTGTAAGTAAAAAAAGGGTATGAATGCCAATTCCTCATAAACAGGGGTATGATTCAGAAACAATCAATATAATGCAAATTCCTCATAAACACTTATTAGTCCCTGCCGTAGGCGTAGAGAGACTATAGCGATCGATAAATCGTAGACTTCATATTAATCCGTCTTTTGACCACAAATATTTCCATATTATCTATTGTTGGAACCAGGGAACTGAAAACATTGATTTTTATATATAAAAAAGTACTATATTTGTCATGATATGATTGGACAAGGGATTGGAGGTCTTATTGTCGACTTTGCTATTCCCAATGTTATATATGTTGGCATATCCAAAGTATTTGATCGTATATGGTCTTTTTTGAATCATATATTTTGTTATGCATTTGTCGATGGTGGCTTAATGCTAGCATTAATTCGAATGTTTGGTTTAACATTTTATGTTAGGTAAATTTATGGCAATGTTAGATATGGTGGCATATCCAAAGTTTGGTTTTCCAAAACATTCTGTGGTGTTCGAACTATTGTTACAAAAAATATAATTTTTCTTTTTGGAATACGTCAGAGTCCTGCCACATTGAATTTTTTTCTTAAATTTTTATAGTGCATTTGTGATAGACTTAAATGTTTACCTAATAGACTTGTTAGTGTTGAATGGTTACTTAACAGGCTTGTTACAAGACATTTTTTTATGTTTTTAAAATTTTTATGCTCCAGCGGCGTTGCTGGTTCGGTGGTCCATGCTTGCTTTTTGTATGCCACTGATTTCTTATTTGCATGTTGTCGTTCTTGCTTGCCTGTTCGTGTTGTTGCAGTTTGGACGTTTGGGTTTCTGCAATCGCGATTGGAACAACATCGTTCCTGGGCGGGTGGTTGTTGCTTGCTTCTTTCTTCGCTGTATGCTGTTTATTGTTGCTTGATTCGACTTTGTAAGGTACCGATCCTGTGCCTGCAGTTAGGCCTTTTAGCGCTTCTTAGCTGTGTTCTTGTTTGGTGCTTGTTCTTGTTTGGCCAGGGTTTGGAAATGTTGGGATGCTGCATCTGTGGTTGGATCTTTGGTCGCATTTTGTTTTGCACTGTAGTTTGCATAGAATACTATTAAGATAAAATAACAGACTAAAGAATTGCAGGGGGTGTAAATCGCATCTGTTACACGTTGAAGCAAAGTTTGTTGGCCTCAAAATATATTTGATGGCTGCCGATGCTTTTGACATGGATTCTGTATTACTATGGTTTTATAGTTATGACAATGGCTTTTGCTGTGTGGGAGATATAGCTGTTCTCTCCCTTTTACTTCCCTGTTGTAAATTGCGTTTGACTCTAGTTTTTCGCGTTTATGTGGTCATTCTGAGCGACTGTCGTTCGGTTGCATAGTTGGCCACTTTTATGGACGTGGCTTCGCGAATAGGTTCTATCGGACTATGACAAGTCGTGTTCGGTGTATACATTAGCTTTCCTGAATTAGTTTTCTTTAAAAAAATCCTGGGTAGAAGAGAATGCAATTTATGAAATTATAGGTTTCTTGGACCGCGGAGCCGTCATCCCAGTTTTTGCATTGCGGGTTGACAGGGTAGGTGACTGAAAATTGACAATCGAAGAGTTCCGCGATATACAAATTGACAATCGGTCAACAACGAGAGTTTCGCGATCATTCCGATCGACCATAGTTGGGTTCCATACTTAGCCAGTATTATGGACGCGCCTTCGCGGATAGGTTGTATCGAACTATGGTGTATACATTAACATTTCTGAATTAGTTTTCTTTAACAGTAGGGCTCCTGGACAGAAAACATTGAAATTTATCAAATTATAGGTTTCTTGGGCAGCATAGATTAAACATAGGAAATATGTAATTTTATAGAGTAGATATATACAGCCTGCACGGAGTCGTCATCCCATACTTAATCAGTTTTTGCATCGCGTGTTGTCAGGGTAGGCGGCTGAAAATTGATAATCGGAGATTTCGACGATATGAAAATTGACAATCGGACTTGCAGACTATTTGAATTTGAAGGTCGTCATTTCCAAAAAAGTTAACATTGTCGAAATAGTTTACTTTATGTGCGTTTTACATGCCTTGGTGGACAAAAAACACAAAAAAAAATAGTGAGCATTTTTTGGATCGTGGGTTCTTGGGATGGCGGGCTCTAGGTTCGGTCCCTGTTGTTCCGTGTCCTACAAATAACACAGACAGTTCCGCGATATACAAAATGAAAATTGGGCTTGCACACTATTTGAATTTCAAGGGTTCCTGCAAAACAACTATCATTATCGAATTACTTTTCTTTGCGTACGTTTTACATATGCTTGTGAACAAAAATAGAACAATAGTAGTAACGTCTATTACATAGGGCTTCATCCCCGCTACCTTCTGCGCCTCCCAATACACATTAAATATGCTTTGAAAAGTTAGAACTGAGCAGACAGGTTCGAAAAGATGGGCTTTAATAACTGGAAAGCTCGAGGACATCTCCAATTAAAATGAATAGACAGACAAATATTATGGGATCTGGTAATTTGTTTTTGCCTGCATTTTAAATTTGCGAAATTATTATTATTATTTTTTTCCTTGTGCAGTTTTAGTTTTGTTCAAAGCTTCAGCATAGTTCACGAACGTGTCGACAACAGAGACCTTGATGTCATGTCCCTCTTTAATATTGTGCATTTTAAAATGATTGGCTTTAATAACTGGAGGACATTTCTCATTAAAATGAATAGACAGACGAATATTATGGGATCTGGTAATTTCTTTTTGCTTCATTTTGAATTTGCGAAATATTTTTTATTTTATTTTTTGCTTGTGCAGTTTTAGTTTTCTTAAAAGCTTCGGCAAAGTTCACGAACGTGTCACCCACAGAGGCCTTGATGTTATGTCCCTCTTTAATATTGTGCATATCTTAGATGTCAGATTTCAGAATCTGCTCGGATATGAGAATTTTAATACGTGTTGGCAGTCACTATTGAGCGTACATATTCAAAAAGATTGGCATTAATACTTATTGCCATTTCTCTCTATGATCAAAGAGTTGCGCTTTAGGGTGCCTTCGTTCTAATGTTCCTGGTCATGCACATGTAAGACAACTTAGAGTTGCGATTGATGAGCAGATGAAAGAATAGAGCCTGGTTTTATGTGACGTGAGCTTTGAGTAAAAAGAAAACTCTATTATACAAAGAGAAACCCAGAGAGGACGAAAAAAACAGAACAAGTATGTTCTGGTTGGTGTTCTCCCTGTGTTCGATGCTTTGGTTCGTTGAAAATGCTCATTGGAGATTTATTGGTTGAACTTTTTTGTTTTATTGCTGGGAATTGTAATGGATTTTGAGGTCGGGTGCAAAATAGTTCTTTGTTTAAGTATATAGCTTCTTCCAACAACACAGATTTGGCAAGTGTATCGAGTTGTATAGATTGCACAAGTATTTGTCTACTTTGGAGGCGGGTAGCAGAAACTGTATGGGTGGATAAAATGACATATTATCACTGCAAAAGTTTCTATTTCATAGTATGATGACCTGCATGTGGGTTTGGTAGCCGACTTGACAGAAAGCTATGTTCTTTGTGAAAGTTTGTTTGGTTTCCTCTAGATGTAGTTGCAGACTCTACATATTTGGCGTCACCTCTGAACATTCCAGACCTTTCTGTGGGCCGCCATATCTCCATGGCTATGAAGAAAGATATATTTTGATGCCATCTGCAACATTTGATACACTTGCTAGACCTGTTCTGGTGCATTTTGCAGCATTGGATGCACTTGCCACACCTCTACCGCTCGAAGAAGTTATGTACCTCAACAGAGTTGCTTTTTGCATTTGGGTTGGACGTTCCTTCCAATTTACTGTAATAAAGCAAAGAAGTTCCACATACAAATCCTTAGGGAGGCTTCTCAACCAAACAGATGATCGAATATAGGGAGAATACCAGTCACTACGTACTTGAATTATTTTTCGCTGCTTTAGTTGTTGTGACATAGAACAACTCCTTCCACTTTGTAATCGGCCTGAATGACATTTGTAAGTTGTCTCGGATGTCAAGGGTCTGGAACATTGCAAGCAAAGCATCTTAAACCCCAACTTTTCGACAGCAGAGGGAAATTAATACTTGACAAAGAATGAAATGTTGAATAAACAGGCATTGCAAGCAGGCCATATCTGGAAGAGAGAAGATATTCAAAAAAGTGGGATAGATGTACTTGACAACACCGATTAAGTACAAAACTGTCAAGAAGCTTCATCAATGTACATATTTTAAATTGGTCGATGACAGGCAAAATCACAATTGTTGTCGAAAATAGCCTCGACTGTATTTTGTAACCCACCTTATTTGAATATAGAATAATTTCGGTTTATTTCCAATTTCTGGTATTTGTTTTAATTGTATTATCTACCTTCTTCTCCTGTGTGGTTAAACATGAAACACAAGGTTTTGTTTCTGCTGCCCAGTACTTCAATCTAAATAAAACCTGACCTGTTCTTTGTTTACATTTTACATGTAAAAACATTTTTTCATAGGCCATACTTATGTGGCAGCGACCCTGTATTTAAAAAAAGAAATTGGAGGATCCGTGCTGCTCCCATTCTTCGGATTCCGTGAATAGAATTAATAATGAGTAACGACAAGGCGACTGAACTGTTGATACAATGTTCTTGTGAAGTTTGTTAGATATATTGCAGCTTTTTCTATTTGATAATATCCGTGCATATACACTAATATCAGTAGTATTGAAATAAATACAAAAAACCTTCCTCTTCAGCAAAGCTTAGGCAATTATGTTTGGGTTTGTGGTATTAAACAACTATGTCCATTGTTCCGTCATATACATCTTCCAGCCTAAGAACTTCCGTAATCTGCAATTTATGCTTTAATTACTTAAACGTCACACCAAATTTTGATTGCATTTAATTTAATTTAGATATTGATGTTTATGGAGAGCCGACGTTCGCTGATCTCATTGCAACGAATACAAGATGAATAGATGATAAAGAGTTTATGTTGTTGAGACTACAATGCAAATTCATGTTTCTTGTTGTGCTATGTACATGTTGCAGTCAAAATTTTTGAGGTTCCAGCGAAATTTGCAAACCGAGAAGCATCTTGTAGATTGGAAGATCATTTGCATTTGAAACAACCAATCCATTAATATATATTACTATGAATACTATTCAGACAAATATGAAAACTTTGTTCATTGATAGATGCTAGTATGAAAAATATTGAAATAGATATCATAACTTTGTCTTGGCCAATTCTTGCCAAGTTATCTGGGCACCAGGCCCCGAGTTCGCGGTACCCATCACCTATGTCCCTTGTTTCGTCATATACATGTTGCAGCGAAACAACGTCAGTGATTTGTTCCTTTCCATACTTGGCCAATTTTATGCCCGCCGCTGCGGGGCCAACGCTTGCGAACCCAGCTGCTTATCGTTCTACAATATACATCTTGCACTGAAAAGATCCGTGATCTACAATTTCACCGCGGGTTCCTCATACACATTGACTTCGTTCAAAGTATCTGTCGCTGCTTTCCATCCCTAGCAACTTCGCATCCTTCTTGATATACATCAACAATGTTCTTACTAGTGACAAGTGGACAAAGTGGTACGAAAGATACCTCCGTCATCTGCAATTCATGCTTTAACATCTTCATCTATATCCTCGCACGACGGATCCGACTGAGCATTGTTCCTTTCCATACTTAGCCAATTTTATGCCCGCCGCTGTGGGGCCGACGCTTGCAAACCCTGATGTTCTTCTGCGAGATACTTAGTTCTTTTTCCCTTCTCTTGTTCCTGTATATTATCTACAATTCCACTGCCAACACCTCTGTCCTTTTCCCCTTATTTTCTTCCCATGTATTATGGGACTATAAAATATGGACATGATATTCTATAAAGCACGCACAAATTCTACATTCCATACCTAGCGACATTTTCGATTGCGGGTTCTTAGGCGTGCAGGCGAGCTAAAAAATGGGGCTCCATTGTTATGTAGCCTACAAATAACATCCATAATTCGTGATATACAAATTGACAAGCGAATCTACGGACTGGCTGAGTCAACATTGCACTTCTATTGTTCCATGTCCTCCAAACAACACTCCCAGTTCCGCGATATAGAAATTGACACACGGAATGCAGAAATGGCAGAGTGCAGATTGCCATTGTTTATGGATGCCAATTCCTGTGAAGTATCTAACAATATCTAAAAATTTATTTAGAATACTAAATTAGCACTTATTAGTGACAACTGGACACAGAGGTACAAAACAGTTGGAATTGCAGTTTCCGCAATATACAAATTGATTACCGGACATCGTCCGCTCTTTCGTCTTACAGATTATGCATTCAAATGTTTGGAGCAATACAATTAGAAGGTCCGGGCCTCGCCTCCTTTGCAGATACCTTCTCAGCCTGTTTGGATCCTCCTTTTGGTGGGTTCACGAAATATGCAGCTCCAGTGTTGGCGGGTTGGCATATCTTTATTTCCATTTATACAATCAGACGACAAATCCGACCGACCGCTGTTGCTTTCGATACTTGGCCAATTTTATGTCCACAGTTGCCGCGGTGGGACCAATTTCAGTTCCATCTATATCCTCGCATGGAGAATTGAACCGACAACTGTTCCTTTTCATACCTACCGACATTTCTGATCACGGGTTCTTGGGCGGGCGGGCTCAAAATTGGCCCTCCATTGTTGCGTGTGTTACAAATAGCACCCAAAATTATGCGATATACAAATTGAGAAGTGGAGCTGCGGACTCACTGACTCGACATTGCACTTCTATTGTTCCGTGTCCTCCAAATAGTCCTTCAAGTTCCGCGATATACAAATTCACACACGGAATGCAAGGTTGGCGGGGTGGAGATTGCCATTGTTTACGGATACTAATCCCTATGAAGTATTTAACAGAATTTAAAATATTATTTTCAGTACTAAATTACCTCTTAGTACTGACAACTGGACACAGGTGCGGGTCCGACATCATTCACTCTTCCGACATCATCCGCTCTTCTGTGTTACAAATTATGCATTCAAATTATTTACTCTGGTCCTCCACAATATACAAATTGACTACCAGGTTCACATCTTGTATTCAAAATTTCCCTGATCTACAATTCCATCGTCGACTCCTTTCTCCTTTTTCCCTTTTCTTCTTACCTGTATTATGGCTCTCATTATCTCCATGTATATAATCACACCTTAGGCAATTTTATGTCCACGGTCATTGGGTTGGCAATCTACAATTTTATCGCATGCTCCTCGAACTTGCAAGCTTCACTGTACCACGGTTGACAAATGTGCTTCCTAATATACATTTTCTATTCTCTTAAAAGTGACAGATGCACACAACAATACGAAATAGTTCACATCCAGCCATTCGCAACATAGAAATTGACTATCGGGTTCCGACATCGTTCCCTCTTCCATATTACAGATTGTGCATTCAAATGTTCCGAATAATTCAATTTGACCATCCGGACCTCTGACCCTATTTTGGATCCTCCTGTTCACAGATTCACGAAATCTCAAATTCTTAGTCAGTGTTTCAGGTTAGCGCATTTAAAGTCTGCTACTTCTTTTTCCCTGATATGCATATTGCACTCAAAATTTCCATGATTTACATTTCCACCGCAGACTCGTTGGTCCTTTTTCCCTTTTCTTCTTCCCTTGTATTATCACTTTGTGGTTATATACATAGTCACCTTTCTATAAACACGTGTTGCAGCGTTGGCGGGTTGAGATATCTTTATCTCCATATATATAATCACACGACTCCTCCGACCGACCGCTATTGCTCTCCATACTTAGTCAATTTTATCGCCACAGTTGGCGGGTTACGTGTATTGCAATCAAAAAGTTCCAAGACATACAATTTGACCTTGGCGCCCTCACATTCAACAGTTGTACCTTGCAACCCTATTTTGTAGCGGTTTTTTTCCCCTGCCTGCGACCTCCGTACTTTCTTGCTATGCAATTAGAGACCTTTGATGCTAACAGGTCATCATGCAAGAATCGTCAACATTGTCATTAATGGGCGAAAAACTCCAGGAGATATCCCATTATTACACATTAAACCAAGATGTGCGGAAACTTATTTTGTCTCTTCCGATTGTTCATCTCCAACACGCGTCATCGTGTTGGGCCGCTCAAGAAATCTGCAATGCTTAATCCCTCATTGCAATATCCACCATGTTCGCATTTCTATATATGCTATTAGTAGTGTTTAATGTTAACAACGCATCATGCAACAGCCGTCCAGATTGTCATTAATCAACGAAAGTCTCGAGGACATCTCCCATTCACATGCTTTCGACCAAAATTTGCGCAGGGTTATATTATCCCTTCCAACCTTTCATTTCATTCATCGTTTGGAACAAATAAATGTCTTTGTAGACTTATGGCAACGGGTTGACAACAGTTTTGTGGAGATACAGTAAATATGTTTGCAGAAGAGGACCAAAGGTTCCAATGGTCCAGGGCATACTTTTACTATTCATCTCGTTCCGCCCAGAACGAAGTGATTTGGACCTCCGAAATTTCTCGTGCAGGCTGCGTCCCTAAGGTTTTTGACTGTAAGAAAGTGGTCTCTTGGTGCACCGAAAAATATATTCTAGGCCAAAGAATTATTCCACTGCGCGACCATTCCCCTGTTTCTTTGTCACCTCAGCTCTTCTGCGAGATGTTGAAATTGCCGAAACCAACATTAACGTTCAAAGGACAAGACTGCAAGCAGTTTCTAGAAAAACATCATAACGGGTTGGACATCTTAGCTGACTTCCTCGAAGACCCGACAACAGTTCTTGAAGATATCCCAAGGCTCCAGGTAAGTTCCTTTAGAAATCCATTTAGGAAAATTGCTTGGTTGTTTACAAGAATAACGGGACAGGCATCCACATCAAGCATTTCCCATATAATTATTTATATTTTGTATTTCACAGTCAAGGAACAATACATTTTCTATTGGGGAAAGTTAATCTCCATTGAACTTTGTTCCTAGTTGTCAGGATTCAAAGAATCGAATAAATTTCATATGTCATCCTACTTGATTTTCGTAATTGTGTATTGCTGCCCGTTTCCAAAACTTTCTCTTTCCAATAAAATAAACTGTGGATTCGACCCAGTAACATTCTGGCATGAGTCCCTATGGAGACACAAGGCCTCCCATTGTTTTTATGAAGTTTTTAATGGCTTTGTCGCAGTTTTCAAAGATTTACTGTTAGGCAAGGATGCTTCGCAGATGTCTAGCCACGCAAGCAAGTTTTAAGAAGGGCACACTTGAGCAAAAGGAAAATCATAGTCTCCTCATGGTCTTTGGCTCTAAGGAAAATCCTGCCTTCCTTCCATGGCACATCACAGACAAGATGTTTGTTGTAGAAATAGCAAGGCAATACAACCACTGGTTGCATTTTTTCCATGACAAGAAAAAAAAACAGTTCATTCCTCTGCCCTGGAAAGTCAGAGACTTCGTGTGCAGAAACATCAACAAGATTGAAATTGAACCTAACGTATGCTGAAAGGCTAAAAGGGTTCGACCCCAATGGCATTTTTGGAGAACATTTACTGGGTGTTGGCTTTAACACCTCTTTTATCCATAGACACCTGAACCAAGACAGGGACAATATCGACAAAAATGCTTCTTCTGCCCATTGCGACGCAGAGACATTGCAAAGAGCAACTAAATTGTACAGACAACATGGTAAAGTATCCGGTGAGAAGAGTACCCAGCCCCCCACCAGCACTCCCAAGAGCACGACACCACGGAGCGTCACTTAGACTGTCCATCCCAGTAAGAAAACAACCCAGAAATCTTCGAACGGAGGAGGAGATAAGAACCCTCCTCGCATAAATATTGATAGTTCTCACAAAGTTCCACTGACGAAGAAGAGAAAAAACAATGCAGGCCACACGGAGGAACCTGAAATTGACAGTGGAAAATTGCAAATTGAAATTGAAGCTGAGCAGATGCAAAAAATTGGGTTGTCCGCGGTGGACATATCTGACACCGAATTTTTTGACATAGATGAATCCTTCGTAATCCAGAGCGCTATTTTGACAGCCAATCTGAAAGTATGGTCATTGAAAAGAGAGATGTAACAAACAGGAAAGGCAAATATCGAATAGAGATTGACTTTAGCCAAATGACCCCGTCCAAAATCTGCTCATTTCACCAGGTAACCGATGACGTTCTTCGCGATTCCATTGGAGGAATGGAGACAGATTATGCCAATCTGAAACACCGTCTCAACGAATTTGAACAGGTTTTCATTGCAACACCAGAATTTGCCATTCCTTTGGCAAAAATCGTGCCTTCTACCACTGCAGCGGAGATGAAAGTATCCTCTACCCTCCTTGCATGCTCCAGAGCCCTTGTAGAGAACAACATCAACAAAAGAATGCAGCTAGTTACTGAAGCCTGGGAAACATCGTAAAATTTAGTTTCCTTTGGAAAGAAGGCCAATGATTTGCTTGAACATTTGGACGCGAATTTAAAAAATGAACAACATTTTTGTCATCAGGTGCTGGACCCTTTTGCCAACTATGACCTAAACGCATCGGAACTAAAAAGAAGACAGGAGAAACTCCCCTCCCCAAAGCACACCAAAAAAGTAAAAGCATGCTGGCAAAAAAAAATTGAGAACCTGCACCTCATTGTCAAATCATGTAAACAAGTCATATCAGAAAAGGAAAATTTATTCACAAGCCTGCTCTAGATGAACTTAGCCGGAACTACCAATGAGGTTCAAGATCCAAACTTAATTTTCAAATCCTTTTCAGTCACCAAAGAAGCGTTCCAGGAACAAGTTGATATTTTAAAGGGGTTGTCTTTTGAACAGTTTTACGACATACTTGAACATCGTCTAGATGAGCATGAGCACTGGGTACTAGACTATGCCTCACACAATGAAGAAATTGAGCAGAGTCTGCATAGTATTTCAATGGATCTAAGGAAATTAGAAAATGACCTTTACGACATAGAGATCCGGGATGAAATCAACACAATCCCCATGAAAAACTACATCGAAGAATGGTTCCAACTCAGAATGGAAAGCCTCGTCCAGGAAGGGCAACAACTGATCAACAGGAGTCCACTGCCCATCGACGACAGCAACAAAAATGCATCAGCTTCATAGTAAGTCTATACTGCCATCTTGTTTTGTTTATTATTCCAGTTTAAGACTATGCTGTCATCTTCTTTTCTTTATCAATCCACTTATGTCCTCTTTAAATAGAAAACTGTAACCAAAGACTCATAAGTTCCAATTTCTTCTTTTCAGGTCTTCCTCTCTACCATCTCACACTTCTTTTGATGTTCTTAATTCTTGTACTTATTTTTTTTTATGGTCCGCGGGAGCCCCAATCCCAGTGTATATGACAAATGCATTTAAATTTTCACAAACATGTAACAAACATTATTAATTTTTGTTAAATTTCAAAGAAAACTGATTCGAAAATGTCCTTATTGTATACTAAACTTTGGGTTTCCAGGAACCTTCTTGTTTGTTCCAAAGAAAACTAATTCGGATATACTACATTTCTTGTCTCCTATTGTATGCTAATTTTTGGCTCTTCAACAACGTTGATGGTTTAAATGTTGATGTAATTTCCTGATATATGTAACAACCATGATTTATTTTATAATACGTTTCTATGGTTCACAAGCCCGCTTCTCAATTTGTATATCGTGGAACTGTCGATGGTTTTTGTAGGACACGAAACAACAGAGGTCCATTTTTGAAACTACCAGCCTGACAACCTGCGATCCAAAGACTTTCTAATTATGAAATGAGCAGTTCGTCCATGCTCTATAAAACATGTGCAAAGAAAACTAATTCGGCAATGCTATATCTTTTTTTTTCCAAAAAATAGCCTTAGTTTTAAAGCAAAGTAATTTGGTGCAACAAATGTTATTACTATTCTATTATATAACATACATTATTAATTTCTGGTAAATTTCTATAGTCCGCAACTACGCCTCTCATTTTGTATATTACGGAATAGTCGGTGCTATTTGTAGATCACGAAACATTAGACACCCAATTTTCAGCGTGCCAGCCCGAGGACCCGCGATACAAAAACTGCCTATGTATGCAATGAGGGCTACAAATTTCGTATCTATAAAACTAAAAATCTACTTTATACAAATGCATATTTCGTATGTATAATTTATTTACTAAATATCTACTTTATACAAATACATTGTTCGTATGTATAATTTATTTACTAAATATCTACTTTATACAAATACATATTTCGTATGTATAATTTATTTATTTATGATGACTTTCTATGTCCTAGTTTTAAAAATAACCAATTCGGTAATGCTAAATTTTTTGTGTCCAACAACCATTGATAATTTTTGATATTTTTTCAAGAAGAACTAATTCGAGAATACTATGTTCTACACATAAACCACATGTATTTCAACTTTCTAGCCACCTGCCTGTACTAGGTCACATTTACTCCCATACCAACCTGGCAGGCACTACGCTGTCGTGCAACACTTGTTATGATTGAGAAATAATCAATATTTTTTAATCATAAAGTAAAATATAAAAAGGCACCACCACTTGTAAGTTAAAAAAGGGTAATGGGGTTGGTCTTATATAATGTATTTGGTCCTAGTGTTTTCATGATTGACTTTAGGAGGATAATCTTAAAAGTTTTTTTTTTCAAGGAAACCTTGCGGAAAACCATTCGAATACTTCCTCATGTTCCATGGATGGTAAACAAGATAAACCGTTGGCCCTAATTATGGGGCCTAACGTGGTGGGGACATCGAGTGAGGCCCAACAATATCAACAATATCGCTGGCCAGGGACTTGACCTCGAGACCTCATGCATTATAACCACAACACTCATCCACTCGAGCTAACCCACCGAGCTAAATAATCTTAAAGTTATTAAGATAGCTTGTTGGGCCAACTAATATTTACAATTATCTAATTGGTTCTTGGGAAGGAAGTCAAGCATGTTGATGGAAATGTGAAAAGGTCAAGTATGAGTTATATTTCCCGTGTCTCTTAACAATCTAGATATTTCTGTAAATTTCAGTGGATAGAAATCACAAGCTACCATATAATTAGTGGATATTATCATATTAGTGTTGAGTGACGGCTTTAGTGAAAATGGGGTATATATTTTGAAATTCCCCGGGAAAGAGAATTCGGTAGAGAAAGGCTAAAGTTGTAGTTGCTTAGTAAAAATGGCGAGCCTAAGGTCAAGCTGAAGGCAATTTGCCATCTATTTTTTATATAATTAGGGATAGCTATTTCATACATATTTATTGGAAATTCACTTATATTTAGGTGGTTTTTTTGAGGGTATGCAGATAAGATTCCAATCACCTAAGGTGGACTATTTAGGATGGAATGTCAATTGGATAATGAATTTTTAATAAATTAATAAAAAGTGTTGTCCATATACCTTATTAGGTGTTTGGTGATGCTTGGCATAAGTCATATAATGAGTATATCAATCATTTGCAAGTTTGTAGTGAAAATTATCTTCATAGCCAAGAGGTGGGATGAGCATTGCCCATATGATTATCACTCATCTTATTAATTGTTATTCTCTTTGATGGTATGGCCACATTGAAAGGGTGGTTCAAGGTGTGATATACTAGGAGTTGAATTAAGGCTGCTCATAACACCTCTCTTTGACTCCTTTGATTGCTATGGTTGCTGCCTTCCATGTGGGAGGGCAAGTTGAAAATCTTATTGTTAATATTCCATGATGATAAAGCTTCCATATAATCTAGTGTTTCTTAAAATGTTTTCACGAAATTACAAAAAAATGTTGTTTGGGAGAGTTGTTAGTGGGGAAACTGTAAGTGGGCTACTTCCATTGGAGGAAAGTAGAATGTGTACTAGTGTCATGGTTAAGAAAGTGGTTGGAGAAATTATTGGTGACATGGCTTGGGAAACAAATTGACCCACATTGAAAGGGTGGTTCAAGGTGTGATATACAATTTAGGAGCTGAGTCAAGGTTGTTCATATTACCTCTCTTTCCCTCTTTTGATTGCCCTGATTGCCATCTTCCATGTGGGAGGGCAAGTTGAAAATCTTATTGTTGATATTCCATGATGATAGAGCTTCCTTATAATCTAGTGTTTTGTACAAGGTTTTCACAAAATGACTAAAAATTGTTGTTTGGGAGAGTTGTTAGTGGGGAAAGTGGAAGTGGCTTACTTCCTTTGGTCGAGGAGGACAACAAAATGTGTAGTGGTGTTATGGTTAAGAAAGTGGTTGGAGCAATTATTGGTGACATGGCCTGGGAAGAAAATTGATGAGTGCAATGGGTGGGGATGTTTTTTTCACTCACAAAGTTTACATGGGCATGCAACAACCATTTTAGCACTGGACTATTGCATATTGACATTGTAAGTGATACATTATAAAGTGTGAATTTTCTAGCCCTAGGTGACTGCTGTCCTATGCTTCATTATTAAATAAATAAGATCCGCATTTTCTTAATAACATAAACAAAAATCCAAGCATGCATCAATCACATAGATGGCTAGAAAATACAACGGAAGCATAAAACAAGAAACACAAAATTTGTCCTTCAAATCAACTTATCATTAACGACTCAAAACTTACAAGAACACCTCAAAAAATAGGTTTTCTGGTTGTTGAATGAGAAAACTACAAAACATGTATGAGAAACATGCAGTATGAGTCTGTTCGTATGATCGTATGGAATGTACATAGAACTATACAAATCCATATGGTTTATCCGTACGACTGCACAAAATTCACTACGCTGATAGATCTGCAACTTGCAATCACTGCTGGGCTACTATTCTCATTGTTGCACTATTTTATCCTTTCCTCTGCCTCTTTCTTCACCTTCGGACAAAACTGTGTTTGTGAATAATGAATATGTCTTTACACTCCACCTTGACTTGCCTTTTATACTTTAGCTAGAATCCCAATCTACCAAAACCCTAATCTCTTGGTGAGATCAACGGTTGAGATTAGTCTAAATCACTAATGCATTAAAAATGCACTTTATTAGACTCAAAAAATAATTAAAATACTTTCACTTTATAAATAAAGTGAATTAAAAAATAGATTTGACTTGGATGACTTCTGGCACATTAGACACAAAACCCATGCGAAAGTTCTTGTCCGATCTACAAACATTAACACTCCATCTTAGTGGGGAAGAAATTATGCAACAATCCAAGTTTGTCCCTAAATGCTTCAAACTTCCCTTTTGCTAAGGGTTTGGTTAGAATATTTACAATATGTTGATTTATGGGTACATGCTGGAGCTTTACTGCTCCTTTTTGAATCCTGTCTTGAAGGAAGTGATACTTGATCTCTACGTGCTTGGACTTGTCATGAAATACTAGATTCTAAGAGTTTGATACAACTTTGATTATCATAGTAAATGAATGTGGGATTCAAATCCCGATCAAATAATCCTGCTAGTAACTCTAGTGGTACTAGTTGCCATATACTCCGCCTCTGCTGAGCTAAGTGCCAGTGAAGTTTGCTTCCTGTTGAATCAAGATATCATAGTCGATCCCAAGCTGAAGCAACATTCTGAGGTGCTCTTCCTATCTGCTGCACTGCCTGCCCAATCTGAGTCTATATACTCTTGCATCTTCACCCCACCATATCCAAGATATCTCAACCCATACTCCACTGTGCCTCTCAAGTTTCTAAGAACATGTTTTGTTGCTACCCAATTCTCCTTCCTCGACTCCACCATGAATTGACTCAAGGTGTTCACTGCAAAACATATATCTGGCCTAGTGTTAACTAAATACATGAAGGAACCTATCGATTGCCTGTATAACGTGGGATCCACCATATCTGAATCTAAATAATGACCTTCTTTAGAGTAGTGATCATAGGCATGGACATGGGTCTGCAGTCTTGCATTTGGAATCTCTTCAGGATCTCAACTGCAGACTTACACTACCCAAGGAAAATCTCCCCTAGTCTTTGCTAAACCTCCAACCCCAAGAAGTAATGCATCATGCCATTGTCCTTTATCTTGAACTCATATTCCATATCCTCCTTGCAACCTGCAATGAGCTTCTCTGATCTTGTAAGGAACATGCCATCTACATACAACACCAAAATGAGCAAATAAGCCTCAACAAATACGAAATATAAGTTGGGATCTGCTTCAGTTTTGGTGAAGCTCATACTCTACAGGTATCCATCGATATTGGAATACCATGCTCTTGGTGCATGCTTGAGTCCATACGAGGCATTTTTAAACCTGTAAACATGGGACTCCTTCCCAGAGGTTGCTCTATGTACACTTCATCCTCAATTATTCCAATGAGGAAATATGTCTTTACATCCATATGATGTATTCTCCATCCCATAATGGAGACTAAGGACATCACTGCTTTAATGGAAGTGTACCTGGCGACTGGAGTGAAATTCTTTTCATAGTCCACCCCCTCCTTCTAGGAGAATCCCCTTGCCAAAAACCTCTCTTTGTACTTCTCGATGCTGCCATATGCATTATGCTTGATCTGGTAGAGACATCTGGAACTCACCATTGACTTCCCCTCCAATCTTGGCATAATGTCCCATACATCATTCTTCATGATGAATATGTACGCCTCCACCATGGTATCTCTCCATACCTGCTGGTCTACTGTCTCCTGATAACTAGAAGGCTTAGATTATATGATGCTTCTCATCAATTCCATGTAGTTCAAAAACTTCTTCAGAGGTATACTATCCTTGAATGTACTTCTAGGAGACTCAACGTACCCCTGAGCATCCCTTAATGTTTGAGTGAACCATCAAGGTCTCTTGATAGAATTGGAAGGAGCCAATGGTTCCTCCTACTCACATGAAGGCTACTGCCCTGAAATAGAAGCTGCTGGTGACACATAATCAACCATTAGATCTTCCTACTCCTCATCCTGTCACTAGAATAGACTCATGAGACTTTCTGGAAGTTAAGTCCTCCTTGAAATTTAAATCCCTTCTTACGTCTATCTTCCTTTGATCTTGAATGAAGACACTGTAGTTCTTTGAAGTCTCACTGTATTCCACAAAACAACCCTTCTTGCTAGAGGGCTCCAACATGGTCCCCTTCTCTACATGTACATGAATATAAATTGGAAAACCAAAGATGCGAAAATGGCTCACCTAGTTTCACACCAGTGATTTCCTCCTCTGGTGTCTTGTCCCAAGATCTTGTGCGGACACTTGTTCTAGATGTAGACTATTGTGTTGCATGCTTCTCCCCAAAGAAACATCGGTAAGTCTTGGTCATGAATCATGGCCTTAGCAACCCCTATGATGGATCGATTCTTCCGCTTTGCAACTCCAGTCTGCTATGGGTCATACAAAACAATTAACTCCCTCTTGATCCCTTCCTCCTTGCAAAAACCCTCAAACTCCTCAAAGGTATACTCACCTCCATTGCTTGATCTCAAAAGCATCATCTTCTTCTGTGTATAGCTCTCAACAAGAGCTTTGAACTCCTGAAACCTGCTAAAGACTTCATACTTGGTATTTAGGAAGTACATCCACGTTTAACGTGATAAGTCATAAATGAATGAAACATAATACATGCTTCTTGTGATCGATGCTATTGACATTGGTGCAAAAACATATGAATGAACTAGATCTAGGATCCCCTTAGACCTGTGCTCACTGCTTGAGAAAGAATCCTTGGCATGATTTCCAAGCCTGCACCCTCTACATACACCCTCCTGCTCAATATTAAAATCTAGAATACCTGTGACTATCTCCCTCAAAATAGGCAACACCTTGTGATGAAGGTGCCCCATCCTCGTGTGCCAAAACTCACACAAAAACTCACTGCTATGAATTGGGAATCAAACAAGTTCACTCTCCAACCTTTATAAATTTCCTTCCCTAACATCGATCACTTGTGCTGCTTCTGGGATAGATTCCTTCAACCTGAAAAGATCCTGCTGGTTCTTGAACTCTATTGCATAACCCTTATCCTCCATGACCAAAACTCAAAGCAAGTCTTTCCTGAGACTTGGAACAAACAAAACAAGACTTGGAACAAAAAAAACATTGTCAAACTCTAAAGAGTTACCTGACTGGAGTTGAAAGGGAATGGCACCAACTCATGCTACTGGGTACTTGTCATCATCACCAAGTTCAACCCAAACTCCTGAGTCTCGCTCTGTTAGACTTGAAAATAACTTCCGGGTTGATGTCATATGCCTAGATACTCCATTGTCCACATACCAAGCATTCCTTGGAATCATATTGGTAGAAAGGCAAGTTACCATCAAGAAATCCTTCTCCAACTTGGAGGCAAACTTGCTCATTTAAGTTTCGGCTGAGACTGCTACTTGATTCTGCTGCTATTTCCCTTTACCTTTCTTCTTGTTTGGACATTGTGATGCATAATTCCCTTTCTTATGACGTATGAAACACTTGATTTTAATCAATTCCTTCTTCCCTATCTACGAGGCTAAATACTCACTCTTTCCCTTACCTTTGTTGGGTCCTTTACCTTTTCCCTTCTTGGTTTGACCAATTAGGGCATGGCCACTGTTACCTCCCTATCTACTGCTCTATGACTCCATCCAATTTTCCTCCTGGATACAATCATCCCTCAATATTTCCCAGGAGGGAAGGTTATCCCGAGCACAAACTCCATGGACAAATGTTTTCCATCAAGGTGAGAACCCATTTAGTGCTTCGTTTATTAGATCTTTGTCTTCAACCTTCTCCCCAATTGCTGCAAGCTGGTCACAAATCTGTGTGACCTTCATCAGTTAAATGGTGACGATGTCCGATCTGGCCATCTCAACAGATCGGATTTTGTTGTGCAATATCATCTTCATGTTAATGTTCTCACTTTGGTAAAGGCCAACAAAGGCATCAAACATCTCCTTCGTCGTTTTCTTCTTGGATATGTGAGGGATCAAATGATCCTTTATAACATCCATGATCAACCACTTGTCTTTCACTTCCTTATTCTTGTGAGCTACCAAATCTCGCGGATCTGTGGGCATAACCATTTCATCCTTGACGACATCCCAAAGGGCA
>ML787333.1:242900-254725 GCA_009831015.1 Picea engelmannii | reverse complement strand
ATGCTTGGTCACAACACTATGAGAGTGTTGACCTCATTTTGTATTGTATTCCTTACCTTTAATCTTTTCTTCAGATAAATTATAAGTGATAGCTCTAAAGGAGCTACTGTGATGATTGTTCGTGCTATTTCTTTATATTATCAAGAATGATATTATTCTTGCTTCTTGTTTTGTTGACCTTGCTCCAAGTCACATGAGGAAGCTATAGCGAAGGTTGCAGAAGGAAATGTGCTAAAGAAGAAATCATAAATGAAGCAATCATCAGTGGAAAAGAAGAAGGTGGGTCACTCAGAAGCTGCCATGATGCACGCTATTGAAGAATCCATGTGAACTCTAGAAGATTAGCTCACATCAACTACAAGGCGCTACCATACATATGCAAAGCTGTCACATGTTTACCAGAACTCAAAGGTGACCATGAAGGCGTATGCGATGGATGTGCACAAGGGAAGAATGTCAAGAACCTGCTTCCGAAGAGGGACAACAAGGCAGAAGGAGTCCTAGAACTCATTCATTCAGATGTATGTGGCCCAATGCCATCATTCTCCATTAATGGGTATGCATACTATGTATCATTCAGTATTGACTATTCTCATAAAAGACCTGGATATATTTGAAGTGTTCAACAAGATCAAGGAATTGAAAGCCTTGATAAGAGAACCCTTTTGTAAGGAAGATTAAGATACTCAGGTTAGATAATGGAGGAGAATATACCTCATAAGAGCTCGTGAACTTCTACAAAGATGTTGGGATCACGATCCCCATCAAAATGGTGTAGCTGAACAGAAGAACATAACCATGCTGGAAGCTGTGAAGATCAAGATCTTCCTATGTGCTTATGGGAAGAAGCAACAATGACAACTGTTTATGTGCAGAACCGATTGCCCCATAGTGCACTTGGGTTCAAGACCCCAGAAGAAATGTTCACCGGAAAGAAGCCAGAGGTAAGACATCTCAAAATATTTGGCTATCCAGTATTTATCCATATACCAAAAGAGAAAAGAAACATGCTGGAACCCTCCGAAAAGAAGGGAATATTTGTGGGATACTGTGAGGTATCCAAGGCCTTCAGAATCTACATACCTGGTCACCGCCATATTGAGATCAGCATGGATGTGACCTTTGATGAAGAAGCTGCACTTAAGAAATCGAGAAGATGCCAACTTGAAGAAATGTATGAAGAGGAACCTGTAAATCCCATGATGACAGAATCCATGAGGGAAGTTCCTAGAGCTGTAGAACCTGTAAGGGAAGTCATAGCTTCCCCTGATGAGGAGACTCCTGAAGATCATGATATGATAGAATTTCAAGAACCTCCTCAAATGACATTCTCCCATAAAAGAAAGCCTGCTTGGGAAAGAGAGCTTATTCAAGATGGAGAGAAGTATGGTGTTTTAGAAGGAACCATGAGATAGGTGAAGAGACCAAATCCATTCTCTAGTTACACGGCTTTGATGTGCAATCTACTTGATGAAGAACCAACATGTTTTGAAGAGGCCACCCAGAAGAAGGAATGGGAAGATGCCATGACAGAGGAATACCAATCCATAATAAAGAATGATGTATGGGAAATAGTTCCCAGACCAAAAAGTAAGGATGTGGTATCATCAAAATGGCTCTTCAAATAAAACATGCTGTTGATGGAAGTATTGAGAAGTATAAAGCAAGATTTGTCGCTTGTGGCTTTTTCCCAGAAGGAAGGCATTGACTATGAAGAGACATTCGCTCCTGTGGCCAGATACACTTTGATCAGGACCATTATAGCTCTTGCAGCTAAGATGAACTGGAAGCTGTACCAGATGGATGTGAAGACAACTTTCCTAAATGATGTTATCGAAGAGGAAGTGTATATAGAGCAACCCCAAGGATTTGAGGTTGAAGACAGGAAGTCTCATGTCGGCCGATTGAAGAAAGCCTTATACGGATTGAAGCAAGCTCCCAGAGCTTGGTATGGCCGTATAGACAGTTTCTTGACGAGCTTGGGCTTTACCAAGAGTAAAGCAGACTCAAATCTCTACTTCAAAATTATGGATAATGAACCAGTAATACTATTACTGTATGTGGATGACTTATTCTTAACTGGAGAAGAAAATCTCATCCCTGAATGTAAACAAAGACTTGCCACATAATTTGAAATGAAAGACCTTGGTCTAATGCATTACTTCTTAGGCCTTGAGGTATGACAGAGTCCAGAAAGAATCTTCCTTAACCAAGGGAAGTACACGGTCAAAATCTTAAAGAGATTCGACATGGTGTGAGTTCCACAAAAGCCCCTGGAACATCACCGATGAATGTCGCTCAAAACAATCATTAGTGGCCGAGATCAAAGACAAAGAGCCGAACCCTAATTCAGAATCTGATTCTGAAAATAATGGTAAAGGACAGATCATTGACGTGGACCCCACTGCTATTGTTGCTACCGCAACAATTCAACCAGAAGAACCAACAGATCCTGAAGAGGGGGAGCGCCCTTTTCATTCAAATATGTGGGTGAAGGAGACCCCATTGCATTTTATTGTTTATAGCGGAAGCCAGAAGAACCTCATCTCAGCAGAGGTCATCAAACAGTTGGGATTGCCGACAACACCACACCCGTAGCCATACAACATTGGGTGGCTTCGGCAAGGATGAGATCTCTGTGTCAACCAACAATGTCGATTGTCATACGGCATCCAACCCTTCAATGATGAGGTATTATGTGATGTTTCCCCACTAGATGTCTGTGATGTTCTCTTGGGCCAACCATATATGTGGAGACGCCATGTTGTTTATGAGTCTCGACCCCGTAGTGTCATTGTTACTTTGGGGGTTCATCTCTATAGAATACCAGAGGTAGTTCTGACTACTGTTCCACCTAAAAAGTGCTGCAAGGTAGTATCTCATTTTGCAAAATTCAGCTTCTTCACAATCTGTTCAAAAGGAGAACAAAAGGACACTGCAACCACTACAACCTTGCCCCAATAACCTTCTATCCAATAGAAGCAGGTCAACAAGGCTGGAACAAAGTGCAAATATTCCTTCTGCACATCATCCTCTCATGTATCTCAACTTTTTGAATAGCCTCAACGTCAACAGGTTCGTGATAGATTTCAATAAACCGAGCAGCGCGACGTGTCCAGCAAGGCAAGCAGCTCACCAAGATGCAGATTCAACAAACGCTTTTCCCTCTCCCTCGAGAACTCAACGCAATGGAGACCATTGATTCTTAAGGAGGGAGGATTGATCTAGGTGGATATCAGTGGCCACCCACCTTTTCCAAATGGCTCAAAATAGTTTTCTGGCAATTTTAGCAATTTACCATTTTTAGGAGGTTTTAGCTTCCGAGGCCATTTTGAGGGCCCAAATGAAGGTTTTTTGAGATCAAGGTTCTCAATGATAGCTGAATGCATAAATGGTCCCCCAAAATGAATCTCCTCGATGATACTTTTCCAACGAGCTATCACACGCCTAAAACTGAGATCGTATGCAAAAGTTACGACCCCGGGAAGTTGATGTACTCACTTACCCAAACGGGGCCCACATGAATTTTGGCGCTTCATCTCCTAGGGTTAGGTTTTTGGATGTCTAGGATTTTTGGCATTCTTGCTTATTGTAAAAAGGCCTTCAGAGCCTCATTGTAATCATCTTCTTGCGAATACGAGTAGTCGTCACATCTCTTCTTAGAGATAAGCTGTCACCATTCTAGCGAGTCTTTCACTCTGTATTTTTACAATCTCTGTACATTTCTTTGATTAATAGAAATCGTGTATTACTGTATATCTGTGTTTATGGTTGCATCTCTGAAACAAATTTGTTATATCATTGAATATTTGCAATATCTCTGTGCATTTCTTTATTATATCTCTGCTCTCATTTCGTGCCGAAAATAATCCAGATCAAGGCATCCATCAGGGAAACATACAATAATACCTCATCCTTGAATGGTTCGATGTCATCGTATGACAATCGACACTGCTAGTTGACACAAATATCTTGTCCCTGGTGAAGCCACTCGATGTTGTATGGTTGTGGGTGTGGTGTTGTAGACAATCCCAACTGTTTGAATGCCTTTGCTGAGATGAGGTTATTTTGAATTCCACTATCAGTACTAAAATACAACGGTGTCCCCTTCACAAACATCTGTGAATAAAAAATGTGCTCCCCCTCTTTAGGATATGTTGGTTCTTCTAGTTGAATTATTGTGGCCGTGACAGTAGCAGTAGGGTATGCATTGATGATCTTTCTTCTCCCATTATTTTCTAAATCAGATTTTGAATCAGATTATGAATCAAGGTTTGGATCCTTTACTTTGATCTCGATCACCAATGATTTTTTTGAGCGATATTCATCAGTTTTGTGCTAGGGGATTTTGTGGAAATCGCACCACTTTCCAGTTTCCTTCTTCATCTTTCTGTTACCCTTATTTTCCTATGACTTGGACTAGTTTTCTGGAGGCTAGTTGTTAGAGTTTTCTTTACCATACTTTGGTTGTTGCAGATCTACAGACTCGAACTCCCGTTTTTTCTGGTGCCTAAATTTCTACTCAATTTTGACAACATATCGATAGGGAGTTCCCAATGATGAGATGTCCATGAAATAAATTTTTGTTTGGATGTACCTATGCAGAGCCCCATGATATTTTAGAGCTCCAACATTGTTTCACCCCTCTCTTTCTGTAGTGTGGTCCATCTCATGTACTAGTCGTCATAGTTACCAATAGGGTAATATTGTTCCTTGACTGCATCCATAAAAAAATCCCAAGTGGGCTTGAACCCATATATTCCAGACTCCTCTGTGGATCTTTTCTCCCAGTAGGTTTCCCACCAATGTTTGACATGTGGGAGAGCCTTAAGGAGTGAGAAGGTGATATTTTCCCTGTTGAAAAAATTGTGAATAGAGAAATAACGTTCTAGCAGATTTAACCATTTTTCTAGGGCATCCACATCTATCTGACCTTCAAATATGGAAATATAAAATTAACTTGTACCTTGAAAGGAGAGGTGCCTCCAAAGTGGCTTCTTGATGAATATGTGCCTGTTGTTATCGACAAACATTGAAGTATGTGGGAAAAATTATCCATCATTTCGTCCTTGTTGGCCCTTTACCAAGTTTTGTGGAAACGTTGGTTGTGTTTGACCATCTTTGGGACTTTGACAGGTTAGTCGAAGATGGAGCGCCCAGGCAAAGCGGAGATCGCGGGATCTCACCCTTTTTGTGGGGATTTTGGGTTTTAGGGTTTATGTAATGGGTATGGGATGTCGTCCCATGGGTCTTACCCATAATTAGGACCTTTTTGTAATGTATAAATAAGTATCTAAGTGATGTAATAAGGGTAGATCTATGTGATTGTAGACCTAGTAGGCCTATGGCTTATAGCTAATGTTATCTACATGCAAGAAGATGTGTTAAGGATTGCAAAGCTAAGTGCAAGTTATTTGTAAGTGCTTTGTGCACAGACTGTGTAACGGCTCTGTGCTTGGAGCTAACTAGGGGAAGGAGGATCTAGCGAGGTGCACGCAGATCTCTTGTCCTATGCGGAGTTGGATTTGTGGCTCTGTGCATGTAAGAAGTGTTATTCCAGAGTTTATACTTTAAGGCTATAAAGTATACCGTCAAGGCATCTGTAAATATTTAAAGGAATAATTTGAGAATAAGAATTCAAAGGAAGGTTAAAGCAGAATCAATTTCTCAAATATCTCTGCCTTGCTTCCTGTCGTTCTTGGATGCTAATGTCTCTCTCAATAGCAGCCCATGAACGTTCTAACTCAACCCGGTTAGTTGCTGTTTGTAAAATGGTATTAAATAAATTCAAGGCAATACTGGTTTGATCTTGAAGGCCTGGTTCAATGTTGGGTTGTCTGCTACTTGGAACAGTCATGGAGGATAAAACTTTATTTATTTGTAAAGGATTTTAATCAAATGTTACTTCAAATTTTCCAGAGATGAGAACAAGAAAAACAATTTTGAAATTCAAAAAAGTAATGTAAATACATTCGAGGCTGTTTCCTGGATTTGTAACAATTTTGAGAATTGTAAAATAACAAATAAACACTACAAAAAAATATGAGGCTTTAATCAAGAAAGAATCTCTTATTTCGATAGATAATAATGAAAGAAAACGAGGTTTCTAACGAAAGTTAAGTATTAAGGTACAAAAGATTTACAAGTCTTAAAATTACTAATAGCAATTTCAGAGGAAAAACTGTAAATAATTTGGTATCCAAACCAATCTGAATTAGAAATCAATGATGTAGATAACTTCAAATTGATTATTCATTAGAAAAAACATTGAAAGAAAAATACAACAAAGTATAATAAATAGGGTTGAAGAACACATAGCTACAAATTTGCAGGATTCAGAATCTCGTTTGTGATCTATATTATGATGTATTTGAAAACTGTTATTACAAATGGCTCTCTCCAAAAATTCCGAAGCCCTTTCTCAGTCTTTAGAATCTACATTTATACATTTTCATCAAAATTTTCTCGTTGGTGACTAACCAACTTCCTAATATTACGGTTACATAAAAATAATGTCAACCGTTTACAATTTCTTTCTAATTTCTAATGATAAAAACATTTTAAAAGATTTTTAAACTTGCATTGACAAACTTCCTTTCTCCACTTCAATACACTGAACACATTTCCCCAAAAACCTCACAAAAGTCCTAGGAGCATCTGGTATTTCATTTGCTTCAAATAAGAAAAATCTTTTTTGCAATTCGGGCAAACGATTTTCTATTATCTTTTCTCTGAATTTAATAGTTTTCAACTTTAGATTTGACGTCACCATCCATTTGTTGATCTCTGTAATATTGATCAATTTAATTTTTGAAATCTCTGTTTTCATTTCCTCCAGCTCTTCTTTAAACCTTAGCTGGTGCTTGGCAATATTAATTTCACCTAATAATCCGGAACAGTCATCTGTTCCGATATTCAATGAAGCTCTTTCTAAGAGATTGAAAATTCCCTGGCAATCATCATTGACTTCTCTTGTTATTCATTTATATTCGGCCAGTTTTGCTTCCCACACTTTTATTATTATGTCCCCTTTAACTTGTTCAGAAATAGATAATTTCTTAATCTTTCCAACCTCTTCCTTTGATGAGAAAGCCATTTCCTTCTGAAAATTTGTTCTAGATTCTTTCGCCTCCCTTTCCTTCTGGAACACATTCTCCAAAGACTTATTTGTTTCTTGAAAATAATTCTGGACTACTCCCAAATTCAAGAACACTTTCTGTTGTTCTTCCTCTATTCTTAAATATATCTCCAATGCTTGTGTCCTGAAATTTTCAAGTTCTACTACCTGATTAGTAATAGAAATAATTTTATCTTGTAAATGTTTGTTTTCTTCTTCCAGCTTTCGAGCCTGTTCTTGTGTGACCTGTATTATGTGTTTTGCCTCCTCCAAGTCTTTATTCATTTTCTAGATTTCTTTCATATCCTTTATTCTAGCTTGTTCTAGACCCTTTTGTATTCCCCAACTAATATTTCTCTCGTTTTCTTTTAATTTGTCTTGCAACTGAATTATTGTTTGGTCCTTCTGTTTGAGCATAGTTGTTAAATTGCCAACATAATACATATTTTCTGATGCTATAGCACCCATTGTACCTACTAATTCTGTAGCAAATTCTCCATCCTTGAGTTTCTTTCCATCTATAATAACCCTATGCTTTTTAATCATCCCTTCTCCTCTTGGATGAATTTCCCGTTTCAAGACTACTCTTCACTTTTTACTGAAAAAGTAATCTGATGGGGGGATTTCATCTCTCGAAATCGGCTCTAGATCACTGACATATAAAACTCCTTCATGGGGGGTTCCAAAATTTGACTGCAATGGAGTTAAAGAGGTGATAGGACTACCAAGCTCTGTTGAAGTTGTTCCTCCTATCTTTTATGGAACATTTTTCATGATTTCTGGAATTGTTTCCAGCTCTTTTCTCTTCTCCGTTCCCGATTCTTTTGTTTGAGAACCCTCTATGTCTTGGGAAGGTATCTCGGTATTTTTCAACTTACCTTTGTTATTTGCTTTACCCTGTATATTAGTTTCAAACCCTGGAGGGGGTCCTTGCTGTTCTGGCGATGGGGTCGAAATTTCACCCTGTAAACTCTTAGGTAGGCAACTTCGCCTATGGCTTTGAAAAGATGTGAATCTAGTCTATGAGTCAGGTGGCAAGGCCTGGACTTTGTTCAATACTTCTTCATAAGACTTAACATCTTTAAATATATCATCATAAATAGATACTTCATGTTCATATGCCTTTAGATTACAATGTATGAAATGCCTACTTATTACTTGGTAGGGGTCATATTTTCTGTGCTCAATATCTACTAATTTCACTTCTTCTAAAGACTCAGCCTCTACCTTAGAATGGCCTAAATTTGATAATTTTTTTTTTGAAATATGAATAGGGAAAGATGGTCATGATTTCTTCTGAAGTGATTTTAATTCTAATCCAACACCTCCCTTTACTATCTGATAAGCTACTTCCTCTCACACCAATCTGTCTGGTAGGAATTTAGGGAGTGCATGAGGGGGAATGGAATAGCCATAAACCCTAATGTAGGAAAAATTTTCCTCAATAAACCAGTCGGCAACTGCTTTAAGACTTTCTATGATTGCATCAGAAATGCGAGGGGGTTCGCATCCAAAAAACAATTTGTGCATAGGAATAATAATAAAATGACAAACCTCGTAAAATGCATCTTTAGCATTTTCTTCCCAAAGGGCTGAGTGGTATTTATGAATGGGTTCTGGACAGGAAATGCTCCAACTCCAATTCATTAATGGAAAGGGAGTCATAAAATAGATTGCATCCATAATGTATGCAGACATATAAAAAGCTGCTGGTTGTCCCTTTGATTTGGCTACTTTGTAGTTTAAAATTTCTTGTGTTAGGTTATCCGACAAAATCTTATGCCAGTTAAAACCATTTCCTTCTGAAGCTTCCTCTAAAAAGGGCACCCAGTCTACATGAAAATGATAAGGATCTTTTCTCCCAAAAAGTCTGCATAACATAATGGCTATATAAACCATGTATTCATTTAAGGAGGCTGTAGCATAAATCCCATGAGCATCAGCCCTAAAATTTTCTTCAGACCTCGCCCATCCTCTAATCATATCGGGATATGTCTAGTCTACCTCAATACATTCTTTTCTCTGAAACTCGGCTAAAAATTCAACATTAAAAGTATGTTTATGATTCGGCGAGAGTTTATACATTACTTGAATGTGCTCTGGTCTGAATGAGACGACGATAGCTCCTTGCTCATTTAGAATGCTCCTTATTGGGATATAGAACTTATCCAGAGCCCAACTGATCATATCAGTGTATGCCACAAGCCTCGGACGCATAACGATCTTATGAAGCTCTGACTCAACTATGTCCCATAAATGATTTTCAGAGTCAGGATGAGCATTCTCAAATTCATATTCCAGCAAATCTGAGATTTGAGTCCAAGATTTAATAGAATCTATAGCATGTGGAGTGGTATCGGAGATAATATCTCCTTCCTGTGTGTCTTCATTCTTCTTCGGTGCTTTTCTGGGTGCCATGACTTTTGCGTTTAATTGAAAACCTGTCATAGAAAATGGATGAACGAGTTCAGCTTAGAATGAAAACATAGACATTTGAATGTTTATTTTGAACATATATTAAAAAATGGCAAGATTTGCACAGCTGTCACGAATTTAAAGCTCTTAATGTCGAAGATATTTTACTGAGATACGCTTTTAATGTCCGTATTTAGGTACCTTCGGGTTTTGAAGAAAACAAGACACCTACTTAATTGGTAAGTGAAACATAAATGAACACCTAAGAATGATTACCATTAATTTTTTTTTAAGAAAAGGTTAATTAATGTTAATCATAATTTAAAGCTGAAAACTTCGTTTTTCGGGGTTTCGGAACTCCTGATGTCGAGAGGTATGTAGTCGATGAAAAAACGATTTCCAAAAATGCAAAATCACAAAATCGTGATGCTTTAATTAAGATTCAAACACTTTTAGCATGCTAATTTAATTGAGATTAGAATTTTTTGGGATTTTAGAAATCGGATTTTCGAGAAACATGATGACATGAGACGTGTGTTATTAATAAAATCCGATCTCCGAAATTGCGAAATCGCGATGGCTTGTTTTTTTTTTTAATCAGTACTTAACTTATCTTAATTAACTAAATAATCACGATTAAGGTCAAAACAAAATTAGTTTAATTTAACGTGACTTATGGATCGGGGTTTCGAAAATCGGGATTTCGGGAAAAATGATGACAGAAGACGTGCTCTCACAGAACCGTAAATCCCGAAATCGCGACATAATTATTTTAACCCTTAACCTTTCTTAGAAGAGACTAAATTAATTCGTTTTTAAATTAAGATTCCAACGTTTTGGGAAATCGGGGATCGAAGTTTCATGATTCGATTTGCATCAAAAATTTGTTTGCAGGAAACCCCGAATCCCAAAAATTCTTTAAAGTTTAATTTAAAAAATCATAAATTTAAATTTCAACACGTTTTAAATAATTTTAAAAAAAAAACGTCGAAAATTTTATATTTTTTGTAAACCTTTTTCCCTTCATTATCCAAAAAAAATTTAATAAAAAGGTATCGTGAATTTAGAAATGATACGAAACTCTTGTTTTATGAAAAGCTGAAACCCGAAAAACACAAAAAATAAAAATCTAGGCCTTAAGGATAAAAATTTAAGATCTGTTCCAACAAGAAGATTGAAGGAGACTAATAAAGAAGAAGAAGATTTGGTGGACGTAGCCCCACACTGAGGCGAACCACGTATAACCTGTGTCTATGTGCTTTGTGCTATGTTGTTTATGTTTTTTTATGTATTTAATTGCTTAAATCCATTGATTCTCAAGTGATTTATGTATGAATGAATTCTAGATCTACTCTGATGATGTGTGTTAATGGTTAGATATGCTTAGATCTTGAGTAATACTGCGTTGTTCTGTAATACGGGTTTAACCTGGGATGTGAATAAGGGTTAAAAGACTAATGAATGTTAATTTCTAAGTGCTCTGTTAAGTATTGTGATCACAGATCTATGTCCCATTTAGTTTGTAGGCACTTGAGTCCTGCAACACCCCTGCATCTACCTCGGCAGAGACTTCATCTACTTCGTAGGTGTTGTCAAAAGGGTTAGTAGTTACGGTTTTGTTGGTGTGTTATTGAAGTGTTGAACCTTGGGTCTACCCCTGTGCCAACAAATGGTTTTGTTGCTGGGACCTGAAACTGTGATTGTTGGCAACTGAAGAAAAGAGAAATCTCTGTGCGTAGATCTATTGTTGTAGGGTGTGATAATCTACTTGACCTGTAAAGCTCTGTTCTAAGAAAGAAGATTGGATCTGAAGAAAAGAGGTAAGATATTAAAGATTTGTGCTATGATAAAGGTAAGATAAGTGGAAATTTTTTCTTCTAAAGAATGGATTTGTTGGGTATGTGTTATATTCTTTGCACGAGTAGTAGTGTCTGAGCGTCTGCACCGGGTGCGCAGGGGGGTTAGAGGGGGGGCCACTAGGCCCCCGCTCAGGGGGTGCAGAGGGACGGAGCCCCCTGCACGGGGGTTCAGAGGCAGTGCCCCCGAAAAAAAATAATTTCAGGACGACATATTTCCGGGATGACATATTACCGAGATGACATATTTCCGAGACAACATATTTCCGGGACCACATGATATTTAGGTGGTTTTTTCGGCACATGGTTTTTGCCGATGGTTTTCTATTTCCGGTTAAGGAATTAGGGTTTTGGACTAATCCAGGTCATTGGGTTAGGTTTTTGGATGCCGCTGGCTCCTATATGTATATTGTATTGTAAACAATGTAACACAATGT
>ML787333.1:225640-242895 GCA_009831015.1 Picea engelmannii | reverse complement strand
AATATAATATATGCTGGTTTTCCCGGTTTGGGTTTCCAGGTGAAAAATCTCTGTGTAATGTTTGTATTTGCCATTGTATCTTTTCTGTTCTTTTCTGAATATCAGTTTGCAGTAGATATTGTACAAGGTTAGAATTTACAGGATCTAGGTATGTTTTATAGATTTGGTCCTATGAATAGGGCACAACTAGAAGAAAGCAGATTTGATATGAATAGATCTGATAGAGATAGTGGAAGATATGTTATTCCTATGCATAGAAAGAATTTTTGGACTAACAAATGGATGTAGGACCCTAGAAAGAATTTTTGCAGTTTGCAGGTCCATCACTGTGATCCCAGTGTGTGGTACAAGAAAGGTTAGGGATCATTTAAGAGAAAGAGAGGATTGACACTATTTTATAACTACAGAAGACCAGGACATCTTGCTAAAGAATGCTCTGGTAGAGGTCCTACTTTTCTTTGTTGTAAAGTTGTTAGTCATGAGGTTTTGGATTTCCCTATAATGATTTCTAAAGTTGAGAAGATGAACTTGAGACAAGAAAACCATGAAGAAGGTCAAGAAACTAAAGATATGTTAGAGAATCAGACAGAATCAAAGACTATGTTATTAAAGCTGAAAGAGTCATTGAATGATCATAGAGACATCATTTTACCAGTGATCTTAAAAGAAAATCAGTGCATAGAAACAAGAAGAGGAGACTTCGACATAGAATGTGTCTTGCATGAAGAAACACATGTGAACATTATGCCAGAAAGTACTTCGAAAATTTTGGGAAAGCCTATTATGATTCCTTCATTGGGAGGGATAGGCTTGTTTAAAGGAAAGATTATAACCCTATGTAGAAGACTTACTCATGCACCTATGATTTCCCATGGAACATCGACTAAAGAAGACTTTGAGTTCATTAAGTTTGTTGAAAACAATGCTCCTTTTGCACTTTTGTTAGGAAAGAACTAGATTAAGAAAGATCAGATCAAGAGGAAACCAAAAGAGGAAGCCACATAATAGAAGAAGAAAGAATTAAGGGACTTCATAGCTGAGAAAATAGTGTGACTAATAGAATAACAATAGGACAAGTCGAAGAAACTGAGGACCAGAGACTTAGTTGTCAAAGTTGAAAGAACACAAGAAGGCTTAAAGAACCTATCTGGGATGAAATCAAGGAGGAGTTGTGGTCGTATTACAAGTTAACTAATGAATACATGGAGGAGATAACCAAGGAATGGCTGGCCAAATTCCTTGTACCAGTTGGAGATGCAGAACTCTCCGACCCCGACCTCATCGGAATTCCTGTGGTCACCAAGACTGAGTGTGATGGACTGAGCAGTGCTAAGAAAAAGAAAAATAAGGAAGAAGTTTAGGAGATAAACAATGCAATGGAGGAAACTACACCTGAATCACCTGGAGGAGGAGGAGGTGATGAATTAAACCAAGAGGACGAAGGGGAAGATGAGAAGAAAAGGGGCGTAGTGACATCACCGAAGGATCCCCTTATAGAGGCCAAGACATCGAAGAAAATGAAGGTTTCTCCAAAACAACCCTCAGCGCGGAAGAAGTCACAAGCCAATAAGCCACAGTCACATAACATACTCAATTCTCATTTTGATAATCTTTGATTAGAATGTAACTCATGGATATGTGTGCATACTTTCCTCTTTGGCCAAAATACCCTTTGAGATTCATGTCAAAAGGATGAATAGGAGAACTTGGAGGTAATGGAAGGCCAATAGATTGACCTTTTAGTTCCCATTGCTCTCTCTCTTTTTTGCTCCTATTTTCATTTTTCTATTTTATTTTGTTTATTTTTTCTCTTCGTCTCATTTAATTTATTAAATCCTGCATTCTCCTTTATTATATAACCTTCATTAATTTTTTAATTACACTTGTAGGTATTGATTCTTACAATCATTCCTATGTTCAGATCCATTTCAAATCAGGCCTCCCCATTGAGAGTGTTTTTGTTCTCCAAAATATTAGAGGACCAATCTAGAACAATGTGTCATCTTTTTGTTTCTCTTGATCATGGATCTAAATATGAATGTTGGATTTTGTTACTAGCTGATATGCAACAACTTCATTTGGGTGGCCTGTTTAGTGTGCAATCATAGCACCTTGTATAATTGGCTCAAAAATCATTTTTTTTTTCTCAAAAATCAAATTTTATTTTTTCTTTTTAAATAAATTGTTGTCGTTGCAATTGCAACGACCCCATAAAAATATTGCAACGAACTTGCTATACAAATCATGAAAATTGTATACCAATTTCTTCGCAATATACCTTGTTTTTGTCTCTCTTGCGACAACCCCTTCGAAAGTTGATTCATCCCAAAGTTTCTTACGCTTGTCAATCTTGTGACAATATGCCTATATTGTCAAGTGTGTGATGATCTCCCTTTATTGCCGCTCTTGAGACAATTTCTCTACATTGTCTCATTTGCGAAGATTTTCATCACTAGTCATGCTTGCGACGATTTCCCTACTTTGTCACTCTTACGACGATTTCCCTACTTAGTCGTTCTAGCAACAATATTTCTTCTTTGTCGTAATTGTGACAACTCCCTACTGTTGTCTCTCTTGCGATGTTAAGTAAGGTTTTTCGCACGTGCCACATCACACGAAGCAATGTTTGGGAGACCCAAGATTCATCATAATATCCAGAACATAACATCGCAAGAGCGTCAAAATAGCCGTCGCAAAATGACCCAAATTTGCTAGTGCTCCTCGAAGATACACTCGACCCGGTTCTTATCCGCATATATATTTTGTTGATTTTGGGCCACCTATAAATTTTTCTTAAGGATATTAAGGATATTCTAACTCTCATGTATCCATTCTTTAGCTGTTGGAGCCATGTTGTCTCCAAATACCACATCTACAAATGATGGAGCATTGTATCCATACAATGCTCTGAAGGGTGTCATCCCAATGGACATGTTATAGGTAATGTTATAACAATGTTCACCCATGTGTAACCACTTAGTCCATGCTTGATTTTTCCCCCCACAAAGTTCCGCATATATCCTTCCACCCAAGTTTTTACAACCTCAGTCTTCCTGTCAGTCTGTGGATGATATTTGGTGCTCGTTGTCAACTCTATACCTACAAACTTGAAAAACTCATGTCAGAAAGTGTTGATAAATATACTGTCTTTGTCATTGACTATGTACCTCGACAATCCAGGGAGTCTAAAAACCTCCTTGAAGAACAACTATGTGACTTGTGTTTCCTTTTACTCTCAAGGTATCACAAAAAAATGTGTGAACTTGGTCAGTCTATCAACCACTACATAAGTACATCCACTACCCTACACCTTTGGTAGGACTATGATGAAATCCATCGAAATTATCTCCCATTTATGCTCCAAGATGGGTAATGATTGAAGTAATATTGCATGATGTGTCTTCTTTGGCTTGTTTTGTTGACAAGTCACACATTCTCTGATGTGCCTCAACACATCATCTTTGAGACCCTTCCACAAGAATCTCTCCCTGATTTTCTTGTAGGTTTTAAAATACCCATGATGCCCTACTAGTGGCCAGTCATGTGTTTCATTCAAGATATTCTTTTGGAAGATGATGTGTTGATTCTAGGATTTGGAAATTGGTCATGTGTTTCATCATCAATTTGGAAATTCCCCCCAACACCACCTTCTTTCCCTCAACATCTATGAATCCCATATCCAAAGTCGAGTATTTCATGGTGATATTTCCCAACGAATATAGCCAATAGACCCCCAAAACTATATATGTATCATATAGGTCAACTACATAAAAATCATTGGTCGCCGAGTAGTTTCCTAATTTCAATTTCAGATTCAGAATTTTGTCTAGATAGGTCACGTTGTAGCCATATTCTAATACTACTTTGAATCCCTAGAACTCCCCTATATGAAAGCCTCTCCTTGCCACCAATGATGCATCAATAAAGTTTTGGGGTCTCCCTACCATCCACCAAGGTCATGACTCTCTTCCCCCAAATGACTCCCTTGATCATGAGGGTTTCGTATCAGGGAAATTCGGATAGAGTCGCTATGACACTACTTTTAACCAATGCACGTGGATTTTCCTCCTCACATGGAAGTGTCCCCATATGTGGTTGTGCCCTCTCATGTGGCTATGTCACATGAGGATTCTCCTCTCCTAAGATTTTGGAATCATTTTCATGTGTAGGTCCTAAATTCTCCTCCTCATCGCTATCTGAAACAACCTATATATAATGGAACTTGTGTTTGATCATGCACCTATGGCCTGATACCCAAGGCTCTTTGCATGTGAAGCAAATTTTCTTCTTCATTAACTCTCATCGAGTCTCATCATCAAGCTTATCCTTCCCTTTACACTCCCTCTGAAAGGGTTTTTTCTCTTTGTCTCTCTATGGGATGAAAGGTTTGGAAAATTTCTTGTGCTTAGACAATACATCCTCCATGTCTCTAGTGCATATGATATCATCCTATAGTGTCTACGGTTCGAATTATTTCACCCATCCTCTCAACAGTTCTAAGAGCCCCTTGGTGAACAACATGATCAAATGTTTCTCTGAAATGTTTGATATTGTCATAGAGAACCTATGAAAGTCTATAATGAATGCTTCAACTGACCCTCTCTATCGCAACTATTACAAACATCTAAAGTGAATCTTTGGATCCTTTTTATCAAAGTGATCCATAACCTTGTCTATGAACTCCCTATAAGATGTAATGCGATTGTGACCCAAGGTCACCAATATGTGATACCACCACTCGTGGGCCTCCCCCTCAAGATGTGAAGTGGTGAAACTAATGGCTTCTAATTCTGACATCTAGTTGAGATGGAAATAGGTATCAATATTTTGCACCCATGATCTTGATGATCATTTAGTAGACCCATCAAAGGAGGGGATTTTCAGTTTCCCAACCTTCCTAATTAAATAAATATTCTTTTGTGTTCCTCTTGGAAAGTATCTAGGTTTGTTTCTATACTTTATGGTACTGAACTCCTGTAAACTCATATATTCATGAAACTCTAGACCTAGAGCCATATACTCTCTCATGTACTATGTGAAATTCTTTGTTGGCATTCCCTGTCCCTGGTTCCCTATCAATTTTCCTCCCTAGAAGTGAGGGAAAAGTGGTTTAGATATTTTTCTTTTTGATGTAGTGCATTGAGATCCACAATCTCAGCTCTGCCTAGGCGCTCCTTCCTCGATCACTGCATCGAAGTCCAAAAAGTGGTCAAAACTGACCAAGATTTCCTCAAACTTGGTTGAGGGCCAACATTCCCCCAACACTCACTTGTGACTCATCCCGAGTCACTCAGGTATGGGAAATGTTGCTTTGAAGGCCTCGAGATTCACTCGAGCTGCCTCAACTTGTTGCTTCTCCTGAGCCTCCTTATCAATGATTTATTGGATCATCTTCTCTATAATAGGCCCTTCCAGGCATTGTTCCACTATTGCAACCACTTGGTCTAGTTGTGAGCCTTGTCCTTGAATCTCTTCAAACACCTTGAAGGATTCATCTTGCATAGGTTGCAGCTTCTGCACAACTTCCATTACCCTGCCCTGGATGGCAGTAATCTGTTGATGTACTATGCACTACACCTGAGATCTCTTCATTCTTTCTACCACAGTGAGTAGCTTCATTCGCTCCTGAACTATCAGTGCCTATTGTTGTGCCTCCTGTAACCGCGCTTCCAATTTCCTTAGCCCTAGATCTTCTATGAGGTGTTCATAAGTCTGTACGCTTATGTCGCTCAGTTGCTTGCATTCTGAGGCAAGGACTCTGATCCTTCCAACTTCATTCTTGGTGGTTTCTTCCCTCTGATCGAGCACTTTCTGCGGAGTTCTTGGTACTTCTTTAATCTCCAACTCTTTTATCCTCACTTGAAGCTGTTGGATGGCCTCAACGAGCTTCACCACTTGAACCTGGAATGACTCATGTTCCTCCTGTGCCAAGCCTGGAACAGAGAGAAGTGCTTTGATCACCGCTTCTTTGACCCCAGTCTTCTCTGTGAGTAGTTGGTCCTTTTCTCTCTGTATCTTTGCTTTGTCCTCCTTGAGCATCACCCAAAACTCATCCATCTCATTTTCATAAGCGGTTACACAGTACCGCACAACTCATAGTTGCTCTAAGACTTCCTCTTTTTCTTGCTTCAGGGATTTTGTAGCCTTTTCCTTTTCTTCTTCAACTTTCTGAAGCCAAGCCTATGTTGTATCTGCTAATCTTCTCATTTAGGCAGGCTCATCCCCAAATTCTGCAGTCTTCGATGAGGAAGGCATAGTTGGTACTGCATGGACTGATTGAATAACTCATTGTATTTCCTTTAGTTCCTTCTCGACTCTTTCATATAACTCCTCCTACTTCGCTCCATATCTCTGTAAGTGGTCCTCTAAAGCATCCTCCATGGCTTTGTGGACTAGAGCGATGCCATCCTCCGTGAGCATGGCCTCTAACTGGGACTTGCTAGCGTGGGTCTTCTTTCCTAATGAAGGTTTCTACAGAGAAACCTTCCTCTTTCGTGGTGTTTCTATTTCAGTAAGGGGATATTTCGGCGATGTAGATTTTCCTTTTCATTTCTTTTCTCCTTCTTCCCCTTCTCCTTATCCATCTTCTTGGTCTTCTCCTCCTCCTCCTCCTACGGGCGAGCCAAATCCACTTTCTTCTGAGGTGTTTTCCTCCTCATTAGTCTATATATTCTGCATTCCTCCTTTTTCTTCTTCTTCTTCACACTCGACTATCCTACATGCTCGAACCGGGTGACCAAGGGGATTCTTATGATGTCAGCATCAGAGAGTTTGACATCAATGACAGGTGCTTGAAATTATTTCGGCCATTCCTTCGTGATCAACTCCATGTCTTTGTCTGTCGGCTTATAATAATATTGTAAATCCTCCTTGCTCTCATCTCTACATGCAATTATATATATAAAATGAGGATCTGTGTGGAACTTGGCGATCATTCTTTACTGGTGCAAGGTGTGCGGTGTCATGCGTGGGAACGACTCGATGGAAACCTTCAGTTGTTGATAGTAGGCATGGAACACAACATTTGATTTCCATTTTTTCAACATGTCATTCATGTACCACAAGGTAGAGAACCTGGCAGCCAACAACTCCGATGGTTTGATCTCTGGTAAGGTGGCTCCTTTTGACATTTTCCAAGCAAGAAATGCAATCAATATGAGTAGCTAGCTAAAGTGGAACTCGTATCCCTGATCCTGAGCTTCGTGGCAATCTTTCTCGATCTCATTGATGAGGTAACTTGCCCAATTCATCTGCATCCCCTCCACACATTTTCATGCGAGGTCCACCATGAACCCAGTGACCTACATGGGGCAATTCTTTCTTACCAGCTTGCCATCTATGAGTTGGAAAGTGAGGCACATTGCGCTATCCTAGATAGAGGCTACCTTATAGCCTCGCTTTCCCTTCGAGACTTCGCCATAAGCCTCCTTGATGTGTTGTGCCAGAGAGCAATCCGAGGTCTTCCTTGGGTAAAATTGCTGAGGGTCAGGTCCCTGCATGCTTAATCCTATGATCAGGTGGATCAATGCCGAATCCACAGTAATCTGTCAGTTGAGACATAGGTATCCGCCATGGTATCACAATAAGAGGAGTTTAACACAAGCATTAACCTCCTGGTGTCAGATAAAACGGGGAATCTTCATCACGTTAAGTATAGTGGACTATGCTAGCTTATTAATCCATGGCTGGGAGACTAGGTGAGGCTTCTTACCAGTGGTATTCGTCAAATATATGTGAGGCGTGAGCATGGCATAGTTATTTCTATCTCTGAGGTTGAAATCATTGTTATTTAGTAGTGGGATCTGTCGCAACTAAATTCCCACTACACATATTCCCTTCGGAATTTATGTGGTGATCAATGTGTACTCGAACTCCTGTGGGATGTTGTCACAGTTAACCGCGCCAACCCAAGACAGGATATACTCTGGTAAAATCGACGGGATATGCTTTGCATTAGCCAGATTGTCGCGATGCTTACTTTGTTGCTCAATCGTGGGGTTGACACAGATCGAATGACATCCAATCGGAGGGGAAGCCTAGAGTCCCCTGGTTGACGATGTCTGTACTCCTTCCGATATAGCTTTATAAACCATAAACTTCTTCAAAACCTCTTCGATAGACTTCTCTAGCTCAGTGTGCTCAACCGACATTCTCACTATTAACAAATAGTTTGGGGTAGGTGAATGGGTAATAAGGGTATAAAAACAGACAACGATGTCTGATAACACAACTTGACACACAAGCACTTCTCTTCTTGTCTCATATAATGGGTAGCAAAAATTGGTCCCGACGCAATGTCCGACGGGTTAAATAAACAAGCGTCGTAACAGATTCTTCCAAAGGGAAGGAATGCTTCCATCAATGCAAATTTGTTTGTTATGGCATGGTTTCAATGTCCCAAACATGGTCCATTCATCCATAAATGTGTTTACTATCCATTCCGTAGCGTCATTCTAATGGTCGGGGCACCTCCAACAGTCATATAACTTCGCTTGGGCAAAGTCCCATTCTGCGTGGTTATGTTATTCCGGCAAGGTTTAAGTCCTGCAGACCTGACTCCTGCAAAGTCTTCCATATGTTCCCTGTCATTTCCTATAGCGTTTCTAACTTGGATTTATCTCTGTTGAGATTCCTTGCCTTCTTTCCTGTGATCTGAGTCTCTTTAACTATTTTTTGGTTTCTCTTTCCATTCTTATTCTTATCTTCTCCCAACGTAGTAAATTCATACTGCTAATGTGCTCTCAAAGGGTTTGAAGTTAATATCTCTTCTCTTATTAATTCCTAGGTGAGAATTCTTATTTCTTGCATGGATAGATCCTTCAAACCTTCTTGCGTTCTTTCAACTTTAACAACTAATTCTCTTGTGTTATGTTACTTCGAATTAGCTTCTCGTTCTTCTATCAGTCGATCTATTTTTCTAGATATGAAATCCCTTAGTTCTTTCTTTTTCTTTTTTGTATCTTATTCCTCTGCTTTCCTTCTGATCTGATCCTCCTCAATCCAAGTCTTTCCTAACAAAAGTGAGAACAGGGTGTTGTTCTCATCTTTCCCTTGAACAAGCCTATCCTTCCCAATGAAGGTACCACAGTAGTATTTCCCAAAATTTCCTAAGTGCCTTCTGTCATAATATTCATTGGTGTTTCCTCATCCAAGACACATTCTATGTCGAGGTCTCCTATTCTTGTATTTATGCATTGTTTTAACTTCAAGATCTTTGGTAATTTGACATCTTTTTGATCATTCATCATTTCTTTTAGATGTGATAACATATTCTAAGCTTTCTCTGACTAATTCCCTTGATTATTCCTTAACATGCTCTTATTCTCTTGAATTCCTTCATAGTTCACTTGTCTCATGGTCATTTGTTCAACTTTAGAAATCATCCTTGGGAAATCCTCAACTTCACGACCAACAATTTTACAACAAAGACCAATAGGATTTGCACCAGGGCATTCCTTAGCAAGATGTATCGGTCTTCTATAGTTATAACATATTTTTAATCCTCTCTTTCTCTTGTATGTTCCCCAACCTCTCCTATATTGCACATTAGGATCACAATGCTGGACCTGCAATATGCAAAAATTCTTTCTAGGTTCTTGCATCCACTTATTAGTCCAAAAATTCTTTCTATGCATAGGAATAACATATATTTATTTATTTCTATCAAATTTACTCAGATCAACTCTTTCTTCCAACCGTTCCTTAGCTTTCAGACTAGGACATAATCTATTAAACATACCTAAATTCATTCTTTCGAAACTAATTTTTTTGCTTATCTTGCTCTATCAAAGCACAAAGCTTTACCTCTTTCAAGATCTTACCTCTTTTCTTCAGATCAAGTTTATTTCTTAGCATAGAGCTTCATAAGTCAAGTAGAGTGATGTGCACTACAACAACATATCTACACACAAAGCTTCTCTTTTATTTACTTCAGTTCTCAACAATCACAGTTTTGAGGTCCCAGCAATGGAACCATTTGTTTGCACAGGGGCAAACCCAGGGTTTAACGCTTCAACAACGCACCAACAAAACCCTAACTACCGACCCTTTCAGCAACACCTAAGAAGCAGGTGAAGTCTCACCCGAGTTAAAGGCAAGGGGGTTACAAGATTCAAGTGTCTGTAACCAAGCTGGGACACATATCTGTGATTATAACACTTCGCAAAGTGCTTCAACAACACTTACCATGAGATATGCATTATCTTTAATTAACTTCATTAACATCACATAATAAACCCTAAGGTAGATCAGCACAGTAACAACAAAAAGTAAAAACCTCAACCACTTAGCATACAACACAAAGTTAGATCTAGCATTCATTCATAAAGCATAGGTAAAGCACTAAGCAACATCAGATCTATCCATCATACATAATAACAAAATCACTAAGAAGATTAATGAAAAGCACAATAGACACAATATTTACGTGGTTCACCCTAGTGTGGGGCTACGTCCACCAACTGCTTCTTCTTCTCTATTATTCTTCAATCTCTTACATTCATCTAATCCTTTGCACTAAGCCATGGAGCCAAGATTCAAAGAGGACGGGAGATTTGCGCACTGAGCACCAGATCTTGCCTCCCAAAATTAGGTGAAGGCACATACCCAACTCTTACATCAAGCATAGAGCCTTACATACACTGTTTGTTTCACAAATCGCCCACAACTACTTTCACTTAGCATCACAACTATTGACTCTTACATCGCTAGCTACCTCTACCTTACAATCTTACACTTATTTATACTTTTACAACAAGGCCTAATCATGGTAAACCCATGGGACGACATCCCATAACCTATTACAAAAACCCTAAGGAGCCCCTTGTTAGGTCCAGAAATCCCACAAAACAAGTGAGATCCACGATCTTAGCTCTGCCTGGGCACTCCTTCCTCAATCACTGCATCAAATTCCAAAAAGTGGTCAAACCTGACCAAGATTTCCTCAAACTTGGTCAAGGGCCAATAGTCCCTAATGTGTGCACGCTATGAATTCAATGGCCAATCAGTTCCTAGATAAAGTTTCTCTTACCGAACAATCAAGCAGCTTACTGTTGAACATCTCCGATCTAGAAGAATTTGAGCCACTAGAAGAAACAACCATGTTTTTATGGGATCTTGACTTGTCTATGCCTCTCGACGATGTATTTGAGGTCCAAGAACCACCCACTGAGGTTTTGGCTGTGCAAATGCGAAGTAAGGGTCAACTAGTCTCAAATTATCTCATCATTGTCCAATCCTCGAGAGGGAAAAAAAATCGATCACTCGAAAGCACATTTTGTCTCCCAAAGAAATCATATAAACATACACACACGGGAAGCACCTAAGCTAGACTACAACATAGTAGAAGACTTAAAGAAGTTGAAGGCTACTGTGTCGGTCATGGACATGTGCAAGATTCCCCAACAAAAGGATTTTTTGTTACAGGCCTTAAAGTCAATAGAAGCCCCTATAACAAGAAAGGACTTAGGTGAGGTCCCATCTCACACATATTTAAAGAACAAAACAAATGTGAATGCTTTCTCTTTAAACAAAGAGGAAAGCCTTTCATCCCACCTTTCCTTTTAACGTTTGAAGTATTCAATAAAAACCTGCATAATTGCTTAGTCAATTCAGGGGCATCCTCCAATGTCATGCCATTGTCAATCTGCAAGAAATTAAATGCAACCCTACTCAAAAGTGATAAACACATTATACAAATATACATGAATCAGGTAAAATTTATTGGGTAACTTAAGGATGTCATGATCAAAATGGCTACACACCCCAAATTTGTTCAAGTAACTGACATAATTGTAGTAGATATCCCTGAGGCTTATGGACTGCTACTCAGTTGAGATTGGTCCAAGAAATTGAATGAATAATTTAGCACAGAGTGGGCTCACCTATGGTTTCCATTAAATGGACATACCAACATGATTAGGATCGATAGGGAAAGATATCTCAAACATATTGTCACCGATTTAGAAGCCTTCAACGAACCCTCGTCGACAGATTTCCCCATGATAGGAAACTACTTCTGCGATTCTGATTTCGACAATTTCACCCCTCTCTCATCTGATGTACCTCTCACCCAAAAATCCTAAATTAATTTTCAAGTGAATCTACTGGAAGCCACAAAAGAATGCATCTTCTGTCAGGAACCTCTGTTGAAAACAACAGACAAGGAATACATAGATGAGAAAATAACTAGGCATGAAGAAGTTTCTAATTTTTTCTCACAAGTTTGGACGTTGTACTTTGATGGGTATAAATTACAAGAAGGTTTGGTAGAAGGATTTATTCTCATTGACCCAAAGGGGAAGTGGAAATTCCTATCCTGCAGACTAGAATTTGAATGCACCAACAACATTGTTGAGTATGAAGCTCTACTTCAGGGACTGAAGAAATCCATAGACTTAAACATTAAAGAACTAAAATGTTTTGGGGATGTTGGCACAGGGGAAAACCCAAGGGTCAATGGTACAACAATGCACCAACAAATCCCTAACTACCGACTCTTTCAACAACACCTACGAAGCAAATGAAGTCTCACTCGAGGTAGAGGTAGGGGTGGTTGCAAGACTCAGGTGTTTGCAACCTTAGCTGGGACATGGATATATGATTCTAACACTTAATAAAACACTCAACACCGTCAATTCCTTAATATGAAAGCAATATCCACTTCACTAATAGAACAGAGCTTCGTAGTACTCACACTAATCTACTGTATTCAAGCACTTAACATAGGAAAATAGATCAGATCGAGTAGATCAAGCACTAAATATAACCATATAGATTAGATCTAACATTCTCACATCTAATAAGCATAAAGAAAAAGTAGATTTATCTAAATACATCCAAGAACTTAGCAAATAACATGTAAACCACATAAGATAAAGCAAAAATCATCATAACATAGGATTTACGTGGTTCACCCTCACCCTGGGGCTACGTCCACCGACTCTTCTTATTTATAGTCTTCAATCAATTGGTTACAAGCAAAGAACCATCAAAACCCTTACTCCCCACATGACAAAATATATGCACATCTCGCTAGATCCTTCTTCCTTGTGTTACAAAACTAAGCCCTCCACAATCTGCTACAAGGACCTGCACTTAGCTCTGCAAGTCTCTTACATTCATGCACAAAGAACTTACAGAATCTACTCGCACTTAGCATACATTCACATCACATAGATGCACTATTCGACTTCTTCTTACATTTCCTATCATTGTATTTATACATACAAAATAGGCCTAAGCATGGCTAAACCTATGGGTCAACATCCCATTCTCATCACATATTCCCCAAAACCCAAAAAGGATCCAAAAGTGGGTCAAGATCCCGTGATCTCTGCTTTGTCTTACACTCCTCTTTTGACAGGCTTTCGAAGTCCCAACATAGGTCAATATGACAACGAATCTCCCAAAACTTGGTCAAGGGCCAATAGGCCCCCAACACTCACCTGTGACTCGTCCCGAGTCACTTTGATCTGACCAGTTCTGCTTCGAAGGCCTTGATCTTGGCTCGCGCTACTTCGAACTACTGTTGTGTGACAACCTCTTGCTCAATGAATTCATGGATCATTGTGTCATTCATGGGCCCTTCTAGACACTATTCTGCTGCGATGACAACTTGTTCTAGCTCTACTCCTTGGATTTCAACCTCTGTGAATAACTGGAATGCCTTATCTTGTACTAGTTGAAGTCATTGAGTAACTTCCATCACTTTGCTTTGAATCATATGGATCTGTTGTTGGGTGGTGCGTTACTCCTAAGACCATTTCATTCTTTCTACGACTGACAGGGATTTCAGATGCACTTGTAGTGTGTCTACGTGTTGTTTTGCTTCCTTCAGTTGCGACTCCAAAGCCTATAACTCTGGGCACTTCGGTTACTCAGTTTCTTTCACTCCAAGGCAAGAGATTTTAATCTGTCAACTATGTTGCAGGCAATTGCTTCCCTTAGGTATCTTACATCTTGAGGGGTCTTGGGCATAGTGCAGAGCTCCAAGTCTGCTATGCATTGTTGGAGCTGCTGGATTACCTCTTCAAGTTGTGCCACCTGTTGTGGAACTTGTTCTTCGGCCTTTACTTCAACAACTGTCACAAAGTGAAGTGCTATGTGAACCATTTCCTTTACTTTGAGTTGCTCGGTGAGCAACTGTTCCTTGCTTTGTTGTCGTTGTGCTTTTTCTTCATCCCACTTCACATGCAGAGAAAGATTTTCCTGTTCTACAGCGCTGTGTTTCTCCTCAAGGTCTTTTTGTACTTGTGCTAAATCATGGTTGGCTTTTTCTATCTCTTCCTGAACTCATCGAAGGAAAGCTTTGACTGTATCAGTGATGCGGTGTAGTTGATCTAGCTCATCACCTAGTTTTGTTGTTCCTGCTGACAGAGGCACAATAGAAATTGCGTGGCTAGAATGTAATGCCTGTTGCACCCCTTCAAGCTCATCCTTAATCCGAATGGACACCTCCTCCTTCTTATCTTCTTGCTTCTCTTCTATCTCCAGTGAAGCATCATTCAGTGCTGCGACAATGAAGTCGAAGTCATTTGAGGTGAGGGTTGTCTCAAATTTGGTCCTAGATTCTTTCACTTTCTTTCGGGATGAGGGTTTTGGTGGGGAAACCTTCCTTTTCTTTGAGGGGTTCTCCTTGTCTCTAGGTATTGTAACCTCACCTTTCTTCGGTTCAACTTCTGCACCATCTCCTCCTTGCTCTGCTGCTATGGAAGTGGTCTTCACGGATGCACTGTCTAAATCATGGACCTCTTCGGCCTTCTTTATATTGCTAGGTCCGGCTGTATCCTATGCTATTTTTGGTCTGTCAACATCGGACATCTCTACAAGGTCTACTGGAACAAGGAGTTTCGTCGACCATTCCTTGGTAATTTCTTCCAAGTCACCCTCCGTCAGCTTGTATTATGATTGTAGTTGTTGTTTATGTCCATCTGCGCATGTTGTGATGTAATTAAAATGGCGTTCCACGTTGAATTTCATTAAGGGTCGAAACCTGTGGAGGTAATCGAGGTCATACGAGGCTTGGACTAGATGGATACCTTCAACTAGTTGTAATATGTATGGAACACATCATTTGACTGCCACTGTTTATTCATATCGTTAGAGTACCACAATGTACTGAACTTCGTGGCAAGAGGTTCAAATGGCTCGATGTCTGGGAAGGTCACACCTTCCAGCATCTCCCATGCAATGAAAATGATCAAGATCAATATCCAACTGAAGTGAAATTCATACCCCTGATCCTGGGCTTCCTTGCAGTCCAGTTCTAATTGGTTCACTAGATACTGCACCCAATTCATCTAAAGTCCTTCTGTGCACTTCCCTGTGAGGTTGACTACGAAACCAGTGACTTGGGTCAGTTGATTATTTCGCACCAACTTTCCTGCAATCAATTGGTAGGTGAGGCACACTGTGTCACTTTTGATAGAAGTTACCTTGTAGCCTCGTGTGCCCTTCTCGACATCTTCATAGGTGTCTTTAATCTTCTGTGCAAGAGCATGATCCATGGATTTTTCTGGGTAAAAATCATGTGGGTCAGGGCCTTGCATGCTTATCCCTGTGATCTGATTGATCAACATCAGATCCACTATGATACAATGATTTAACCATAAGTATCTACCATGGTAACAGGACAACACTAGCTTGATGCATGCATTCACTTCTTGGTGCCTTCCGAAGTGCGGGATCTTCATGACGTTGAGCAGTGTGGACTGCCTGAGGTTATGGGTCCATGATTGAGGAATTATCTTTGAATTCTTTCCTTTTGTTCTGGTTAGATACTTATGCGGGGCGAGCATGCTATAGACCTTCTTGTCACTGAGGTTGAAGTCACTAAACTTCAACACTGCAATTTTATCTTGGTCAGCGTGAACTGCACGTATCCCCTTCGGGAGGTACGCAGTGACCAAGGCGTACTCAAAATCTCTGGGCACACTGTCTCGATTGATTGCATCGATCAGAGGTGGTATATAGGTGGGTAGTATACTCAGGATTAACTTATCATTCATGAGAACATCCTTTTTCTTAGTTCTCTTTTCATCTACTGTCCAGGATGGACTGACTCTTGCAGTGGATGGAGAGGCTGACAGTCCTCTCGTCAAATATGCTTGTACACCTGTAGACAGTCCTCTCTCTGACATGACTCTTTCAGTCACTAAGTCGAGGAGAAATTCCATTACTGATTCTTCAACTACGGTGATCTCGTCGGACATACACGCTCGGGATTAAAATTATTGGGGTCACAATGAACTTAGATACTGCACTAGAACAAACAACAATAGCGCAATGATCATTGTATACAATTCACTTAGTCTATGGGATCAAACTCTAAGTTAGCAAAAATGTTCTTCATGCATGGCGTGATGAGATAAATAGGTAACTTGACAATGGTTCACTTTCAATGGTTATGAGTGTCCATTAACTCTTGTTCGCTCCATTATGGCGTGGTCTAAAAGTATAATGACAAACCTTTATTGTCTTTCTTCTCGTTTGGATTATCGATCAAACAATTATAATATCCCCAACGGCTATATTGCTTCGCCATGTCGAAGTGCCATGTATCGCTATTCTGATATCCCGATGAAGCTCCAATTCTGCAAATTTTATGTCTGCAAAGTTCCCTCTGGAACCTTCTGTAACTTTCCACAATATGCTACAAGGACTTGCACTTAGCTCTGCAAGTCTCTTACAGTCATGCACAAAGCACTTACAGACTCTACTCGCACTTTGCATACATTCACATCACATAGATGCACTATTCGACTTCTTCTTACATTGCCTACCCTTCTATGTATACATACAAAATAGGCCTAAACATGGGTAAACCCATGGGCCAACATCCCATTCTCGTTACATATTCCCAAAAACCCAAAAAGGATCCAAAAGTGGGCCGAGATCTCGTGATCTCTGCTCCATCTTGTGATCCTCTTTTGACAAGCCGACGAAGTCCCAACATAGGTCAATATGACCAAGAATCTCCCAAAACTTGGTCAAGGGCCAATAGGGGACTTTGAAATTATTGTTAGGCAAGTGAAGAATATTATCCATTGCAATTCACCCCACTTGAGAAATTACCAACAAGAGGTGCATAGACTAATAGAACATTAAGCGCGTTTGAGCCAGAGGCGTCTTGGGATGGGTGACCACCTGGGAAGTCCTGGTTACCGGGTGCAAGCCCCAGAAGTGATGATTGATGCTATGCGATTCATTTCGTTGGCTTCAATCCCATTTCTTCACCCCTGTGAGCATCACCCGAT
>ML787333.1:208894-223697 GCA_009831015.1 Picea engelmannii | reverse complement strand
TATTAATGACTTACACTACGCAGTTAATCCCGAAAATAATATCTAATATCTTGCACTGCGGAAGCCCCTATATGCTTAAATAATAAGAGTTAAGGGAGCTCTAACTAGGTAGTTCATAAGGCACAATACTTGCTAAGGTTTTGAAAATGGGGTAGCAAGCTAAGTGGGCTTGATTGTGGGGAAAAATCCACAGTTAAGCGTGCTTGAGCTAGAGGCGTCTTGGGATGGGTGACCACCTGGGAAGTCCTGGTTACCGGGTGCAAGCCCTGGAAGTGATGATTGATGCTATGCGATTCATTTCGTTGGCTTCAATCCCATTTCTTCACCCCTGTGAGCATCACCCGATGCAATGAGTGCTAAGTGGACTATTCAAATCATGAGAATTATTGGTCAGTTGAGACTAATACTCATGAATATGGGTCATATATTAATGACTTACACTACGCAGTTAATCCCGAAAATAATATCTAATAGAACATTTTGAGGCCTTCAATATTGTTGTTGTTCCCAGGATAAAGAATACTCTTGTTGATTCCCTAGCCACTGTAGCCTCAAGGTTATCCCCTTTAGAACACTATGAAGCCCCCAGGTTCACTGTGGAACTAATCTATAAACCATCAGTACCCAACAATATTTCTAATTGGAAGGTTTTTGAAGGAGATGAACATATTATAGATTTTCTAACTAATAAAGAGAATTTTAAGGATTTGGCTATTGATGATGAGTTATTCCAAGAGAAACTGGAAGAAACCAATTTCCATGAACAGAAGAAGGGAACACATCACTCTAATAATAAACCAAGATTTCACGTGATATCGAAAGGTGTAGCCAATTTGGAGAACCTTTTCAACCTAAGGGAAAGATATAAAGGGTCAAAGAATACAAAAACAAAGATTTGATGTCCTATATACGAGAATATAAACCTAGGAACCTTGGAAAACCCTAATAATGTCAATCTAGGTAAAATAGTGTCTAAATAAGACAGGAAATCTTATCTCAAACGTTTTAGAGAATATCAAGATGTCTTTGCATGGTCCTACTGAGAATTGAAAACTTATGACACTCGCATTATCCAACACACTATCCCATTAAAATATGGATTAAAACCCTTCCAACAAAATCTCAGAAAGTACCATCCATCTCTGGATCCCCTGATGTATCAAGAAATAAATAAATTGTTAGATGCTAAGATTATATTTCAGGTTAGACACTTTGCCTGGGTAGCCAATTTGGTTCCTGTCAGGAAAAAGTCTGAGGAGATTCGCCTATGTGTAGATTTCAGAAACCTTAACAAAGGATCAGAAAAGGATAACTGCCTAGTCCCACCCATGGAACATCTCTTCCAGATTGTGTCTGGCTCTAAAATATTTTCCCTTCTAGATGGCTTCTCGGGTTATAACTAGGTCTTAGTTTCGGAGGAAGACTGATTGAAGACTACCTTCCGAACCAAATGGGGTAATTTTTCTTATAAGTGCATGCCCTTTGTGTTGATTAATGCAGGGGAAACCTTCCAAAGGGCCATGGATGTAGCTTTTTGGGGATTGATTAACAAATGTGTAGTAGTATATTTGGACGACGTGACTGTGTATTCAAGGAGTAGAGAAGACCACATCCAACATCTAACCCACATTTTCGAAAGGTGTAGGAAATATGGAATATCTTTAAACCCTAAGAAAACTATCTTTGGTGTCGAGGAAGGGAAACTAATAGGTCATATTATATCTCAAGCAGGAATTCGTATAGATCCCGAACGAATAAAGGAAATATCTCAGCTTCCCTTGCCCCATAAAAAAAAGGCTATGCAATCTTTCTTTGGGAAAATTAACTTTGTGAGGAAGTTCACACCTGATTTCGTTGAAACTGTCAAATCCTTGCAAAAAATGATTCGCAAGGATGAAGAGTTTAAGTGGGATGACGAGCAAAAATATTCCTTCAACAATATCAAGATTGCAATCTCTCAAGCTCCAGTGCTGCGAAGTCCCAACTTTAGTAAAGATTGATTCCTATATAATTTCTCCTCCAACCAATCCTTAGCTGCAGTATTGACCCAGAAGGATGATGACAACAATGAGGCATTGATATCATTTATGATCACTAATTTCTAAGGAGTCTAATTGAACTACCCTACTATAGAAAAACTGACTTATGTGGTATAAAATAAGTAAAACATTTCATATCTTACATTTAAAAAAAAAACACCAAATTCATCGTGCCTCATCCCACAGTCTGATCCCTATTCACTCAACAGGAGATGGGAGAGATAAGGGGAAATTGGATGGCAGTCATCCAGGATTTTGATCTAGATATAAAACCTGCCAAATTAATTAAGGGACAAGGATTGTGTAAACTGGTCATAGAAGCCCAAGATATAATAAATGAAGACCCCGGGTGGGATAATGAATTAGAATTATGGTGCATTGGATATTTATACATTCCCCCAGGGCAATAATCTTGGTATGGAAAATTGATTTACCTCCTTCATCATGGGACTTTCCTAGAAAACCTAATCCCTAAGGAAAGGAGAGCTTTCAGGCTAAACTCTACGCAATATTGCCTCATAAATTCAACACTTTTTCGTGAAAATTATGATGGAGTACTCTTGATATGTATTGAACGTGAAGATGTAGAAAAGGTTATGATGGAGATCCATGATGGTCATGCGGGTGGAAAATTTGCAGGAGATACTACAACTCACAAAATATTAAGAGTCGGTTATTAATGGCCTACTCTATTTAGGGACACCCATACATACACTAGAAATTGTAAATCTTGTCAAATGAGCACTGGTAGAGAAAAGAGGGTAGTTGTCCCACTCCAACCAGTGACCATATCCAGACCATTCGAGCAATGGGGGTTAGACGTCATAGGGGACATTACTCTTAATTCTTCAAAACAACGTAATTATATACTAACTTCTATGGACTATTTTACAAAATGGGAAGACACCATCCCTCTAACTCACGTGAATGAAAAGGTTGTAATCCAATTCATAGAGAAACAACTGATCACAAGGTTAGGGATGCCTTCCATTCTCATTTTTGACAATGAGACCTACTTGTATTCTACTTTATTAATAGATTTTGATATGGACAAAGTAATTATAATAAAATACTCTGCAAACTACTACCCACAAAGAAATGGGGTGGCATAATCAACTAATAAAAATATAGTGAGGATATTGAAGAAAAAAGTCACAGACAGTCAGAGGAATTGGCATAGTTTGCTTCATAATGCCTTATGGGAAGATAGAGTAACACCCAAGGAAGCTATAGGGAACTCCCCATACTTTATAGTATACAAAAAAGAATCCATTCTCCAAAATAGGTTGTATCTTCCATCACTTCATCTTCCTCATGCTTCAAGAGGATAGCCCTCATCAGTTATTCAACAAAGAATTGATACACTCCTCATGCTTGAAGAGGAAAGGGAGAAAGAAAAATATAAGTTCACCTCTCATCATTAGATAGTTAAAATATGGTTTGACAAGCATAAAGCCAAAGAGAATAATTTTGAAGTAGGTAACTTAGTCCTGCAATGGGATAGAGCGAGTGAACCTAAGGGAAAACATTTGAAGTTTCAAAATCTATGGCTCGAACCTTTCTAGGTATCCGATAAAATTGGGGTAGGAATGTATTGGTTGAAAAATCTAAGGGGGGGGGAACTAACACCCTCCCAGTGAATGGCCAAGCCCTAAAACACTACTTTTGTTAAAAAAATAATGCGTGTCTTTTTCATGTTTCTTTTAGAATATATCCTGATTAGGATAAATGTGTAGGCTTAGGGTAGGTTGATTGCAAATTCCTTTTTTATTTTTTGTATTTTATTTTTCTTGGTGTTTTCTTGTAATTAAGTTGTGTTCCGTAAAGTAGTGGTCAACTTTAATAAATATGGTGTAGCAAACTCTGCTCCTAACTCACGCTTACATGAAACACAAGAAATGTTGGGCAATTACATGTTTCTTAAAGGAGATATATATCTTGTCTTTGTAAAACAAACAACCTTAGTAAGTGATAAAGTATCCTCCTGGTGGTATGGTAAAGCCCAAAGGGAAAGATGGTCAGTTGGAAAGGATCACATGTACCTCTAGACAGAGCTGAGAACAATTTTTCCTTAGCAATTTCTCCTTGCAGATAATAGACGTCCTCCTCTCCAACTCACTCATGGAATTTCTACCAAAAGTAAATCAATTATATTAAAATGAGTGCAAAGTCAGAGAGGTTATGCAGATAAATCCATCGAGGCTATGGATGCTTGCTGGCAGTGGAGAAAGGTATGTGATGTCGGGGTGACTCTGTCGGGGCTATGGACACTCGCCGGCAGCAGAGAAACAACATGGAAAGAGAATAATGATAACTCAAACAACCTCAATCCAGTGAATGTTTTACCCATATTTTGTCAAAGAGGGGCATGGGTCATGGTCTAAAGGAATGAAAGTGGAAAATAGGTCGAACTCCATAGGTGGACCTTGATTCACGAACCTGAGAAGTTGTACATGCATGGATAAGAAATACTCTGATGGAAGTGAAGCCACTTAGCTTCTCAACCAACTTCTGCACAAGATAAGCCCTAAGGAAGGAGAAAATATTATGTTTTTGCCCAGAGAATGGCCATTTATTGAGCGCTCAAAACACGCTAAAAGATTTTATGAATTTTTTTTCTCTTTTGGGTGCCACTTGTTTTCTTTTGTTCTACTTTCTGAATTGATTCTATTGTGTAGGGATTGTTAAGTTTGTTTCCATGTATCATCATCAATCAAATTGGACTTATTTGGACCTATCAAAGTGAAACCTTTACATCTAAAAAGGAACTTGTCATTTTAACTAATAATTCACAGCTTAAATTGTGACCCACGTGCTTATTTTAGGCATCGAAAAAATGTGAGCAGTAAAATGACCACATAGTAACAATAATCGTCGATCATCGATGTATCATCGATATCGGGAAAAAATGAAGTAAATATGTGTTGATTGTCCGCAAAGAATTTTCAGCAAATTGTCGATATCCCATCGGTGTCGGCGAAATATGGAAGGGTAATATACTAATGTAGGCCATAAAGAACCTTCAATCATCGTTTGTCGATGCATTGTTTGGAGTTGGTAAAATTCAAAAGGTTTAAATGGTGGAAGTTTTCGCGTTGATACATCATTGATCACCGATCACCTATGCATTTTCAGCATCAACAAGTTTCGAGGGGGGGTAATTTGGGAACACTTGTTTAAACATATTGACGTTACTTCTTCAGCATCAGCAGGGTAGGACATGTTTGTCAAAGCACATATCTGATGAAAATCCCTGATATCGAATAAAATATTAGGCGAAGGAGACAAATTTAAAACGTCACTTGTCTCTGCTGCGTGGGCACTTCGTAAAGCCTAGTTTCATCCTGAGTCACTTCAGGTGTCCCCATGTCCTAATCACACTTCTGGGTCATCATGTCCACATAATATTCATACGACAATATGGATCGGCATCAAATATTTTTCCAAGAGATATCAACAAACATTGTCTAAGAAAAACATCGACCCCCAATCCACCCGTTCAAATTAGCGGAATGATGGGATGTTTTCAACACAAAATAAGATCAGATTATGTCTTTTAATAGGTCAATTAATGTTTTTCTCCACATACATTGCTACCTTGTTCACTGACTGAATAACGGGAATTTGAAATGGCCCATGAACCACAATATAGCTCGCTCTTGTCGCCAACCTACAACTGCATTTAATATTGAGCATAATATGGATCTTGGTGACAAATTTTGTAAAACCACACTTACGCCCTGAATTGAAGAACTGATGCGACAAGGTAAGTATTCTTTGCGTTTAAATCACTAAATAAGTTTTGAACCCCAACATTCTGCACACAAGTTTCTTGTTTCCAGAGCAGTAAAAGAAGTGAAAAGAGCATCTCAAGAGTTGCACTTGATTCTCAGAATTTCAAAACCAAGTTAAGCTAATGCGAAGAAGAGGTATGTGTTGATTTTATCATTTCGATGGTCGCATTTTATTTATATATCAATATTCTCTCTAAAACACGGTGTCTAACTCTGCTCTCTTTGCATAAAAATGCGTCCAAGGAAGCCAACGACCAGACGCTCACCAAGGGAACCAAAATTGAAGGAAGCAAAGGTTGGTGAAGGATCTTCTCATGACGCTGTGAGGTAGTTGTAATTTTCTACTAGAGCGGAACCAGTCATACAAACGTCAACTAACAAGGCATCTTTTGAGCCCCCTACTTTTGGAGATATAGAGGAAAGCACTAGTTCAAAGATAATGCTCCTACAATGGGGATATTTTTTCAATAGAATTAACTGGGAAGATTACCCAAAATATATTCCTGACAACGACCCGGATGTAAGGGCGCTCGACGACCAGGTTTTTTTGAACATCTAGTGGTTATGCCTGGATATGGTATCCTTTTGAACCTCGATCTTTCCCTATATTGAGACTCTGGGGTGGATAATCCATCACACAGATGCGATGAAGTGCCTATTCAATGATGAGAATGGTGAATGTGTCAGAGTTTTTCTCCCGAAAAAGGTCTATAAATATTACAAGATCAGGGACCTAGAGGAGTGGTTAAACACGAATTTCATAGTGAATTTCTATGAGTTCCATGACACTAGCCGAATAATGGCCTCTTGGTGGAAGGAAGACAAAAAATTCACAAACCAGAGCAACGACTGGTATGGTACAACAAATCTAAGGGTGTCATACATCTATTTAATGGCTCTAATCTATCGATTATATGAGGAGAGAGATTGCACTAAGTTATTGGAGGCATGGATTCCCTTGGAATACACTATGGCCATCTTTGGGAGTAGCTTCAACTGGGGATAAATCATTTCTAAACAATTGAGCACTATAATATTGCAGGCTTAGACCCCAAAGGATGGAGAAGCATCCTCTTTTCACATAGCTTCATATCTACTAGATGTAATATGCGTAAGGAATGTCTTCCCCATCATGAATATGAGTTGGCATTTCGTCGAGCTACCTGTACATGTCTACTTCAACATTATATGGGAAAATAGGTAAAAAACATCTCATGCTCTCATCTTTGATGAATTCATAGCTCGGGTCTATTTTATTATTTTCAAGAAAGATTTCCCAAGATTGTTTGTAGCGGCCAAGAAAATGATTTCAAAGGTAGGACACTGGTACATAGAGGAAACCATGAATTATATCAGGGCTTTTGGGGCCATCAGCACACCACATTTACTCCCCACTCACGTCCCAAACTGGCTCCTCATAGGAGAAATCTATTACCATACCATCTTGTAGGGCTATAATGCCACTTTGGTTAAAGACAAGAAACACGCGTTCATACCCTACGGTTTCCATGTAGGGTTTTTCATAGTGAAGGATACTGCACAAGCTAAACAAGAGGGTTTGAGACAATTGGAATACAGATTACCAACAAGTTGATTTTGCAAACATGACCCTAAAGGCCTAGTTCTTCAACATGCATCACAAGTATCTTCCTGTCGGCCATACACACATGATAAGTTTGAAGAAGAGATATTTATAGAATGTGCTCAGGACTGGGAGGAGGTACTACTAATAAAATCTAACCCAAATATGACTAGTTTCAAAGCTATGAGTATGGATGAGCAAGTCGAAACGATAGAACAAATGGATCAAGAATCCCTCGGGGTTAGAGAAGAAAATAGAGTAGTAAAATTTACATAGGCACATACGAGGGGGATGTTGTTGTTAGAAGAAGCCCAAAGAGTCATCCAGTAGTTATAAAATGATCCTCAACTCTTAGAACCTATGAGGATCACCTCAGTCGACCCAATCAACATCGAAGAGGAGATAAATGACTCAGAATCAACCCCACTAGAGGAAACCGTCAATCCAGAAAACCCCATAGTTCTGTCACCATAGGCTAGATCATTAGTGACTATTCCAACCCTGCATGAGATTCCAGGAACACTAGGTGAAACAGGTGTACATAACACCATTTTTTTATTATCTAATTACTATCTATGATGATGAAGAGATATCATAGGTCTCGCTTATAACTCTAATACCAATCATAGAGGAGAAAGAACCAAGGGAATCATCTGCACCAATATCTGATGCTTCGATTCTAAACCCTCTATAGAGAGACCATGAGGCCGAGAGTACCCTAGATACTAAATTTCATGACTTATCGGGGACCCCAAAAGGTAACTCCAATGATGAGCTAGGTTCTCCTGAACAAGAAGAGGAATTGCAGCAGCTAGAGATCGATACCTCTATAATCGATCACCAAGTAAGTTTTGAGCCTGTGATTGTCTCTCCAATTAAGGCTGGTACCCCACCAACCGATAATCACTAGACGGAGGTCAAGCCATTGGAACATACATAAGTTTCCCTTGTCAAAGAAGTACAAGAGCCAGTCCTAGAGAAAATATATACGACAAGAAGCCTGGGAAACACTCTGACCTTGGGAGACCAACAAATCCCTGAGCACATGGATGAGGTTGTCGATATACAGGTGATTTCTTATGATAGGAAGACGAAATCCATAATGAGGATAACAACCAAGAAAAGGAGGCTCACACTCGATAGTGTGATTCTCATCACCACAGGAGAAACGTTGCTCATCACAAAAAATGCAAATACATATGAGCTAATTGGCGCAGGGATGGTTATCATTGATATCACGTTGGATCGAGTGAAGATAGACGAAAAGGAATTGGCCACCATAAAGAAAGAGCTAGACCATCTGCGCCATCTGGTGAAATATTACCAAGACCCAACGCAAGCAATAGTTTTTCTGAAGAGTGAATTCTGAGACACATATGCAGAATTCATGAGTGAAAGACATCTCTTCACTGCATGTGTATGTGATTTTCAAGAAGACACTCTCATGGCACCAGAACCGAAAACCTATAAATACGTGAAGAGATGGTATGAAAAGGAATACCAGGATGTAGAATGAATCGATTATATCAACGCAGTACAAAAGGGACGAGATATAAAGGAGCATGGCATCAGAGTGTTGATGGATAACAACATCTCCCAGATTAAGAAGGAAGACAAATACAGGGTAAGTATGGCCTAGGAACTTAATAAAAAGATACAGAAGAGGTGGGCCGAGTGCCAAAGAAGCTGGGAAAAGATCAATTGGGAGATGAAAGACATTGACCTCCTAGAGTTCGGCTCACTCGAATACTTTGTTGGCTTGAATGAAATAGTCAAACGACATGCAAAACAAGACTCAACGTGGGAAGTAGAGATCGTGCAGGTGGTGAGCATGACACTGGGTCAGGTACAGAAGTTTATGAAACATCCAATCAAGGCTCAAGCAGTTCTGCAACATTTAAGTGCCAAGATGATCAGATATAGAGAACATGAAATAGAAATAAAGGAAACCCTTTCAACCCCGATGCACCATCACAGATTCCCATATGCTAATACATGTGAGGATCTCTTCGTCAAGTGGTCAGAGTACGAGAAGAGTCATCCACTCTAGTAGAAACACTATACAATCTCAAGAGAACAAAGAGATCAAGTTCCACGTGTCCTTATTTTGTCTTACTTAACACAAACTTTTAGTATCTATTTTAAGTTAGTAATTCTTTATAAATAGGGAGATCAACCTTTTGGGAAGGGTCGATGGTTTTGGGTAAGGACCCTCTTTTTGAGAATTGTAAAGAATTATTTCTGAGCAACTTTAATTAAGAAGTCTTTCTCAGAACCAAAGCAAATTTTATTTTCATAAAAGGCGTTATGTGATTGGATTGAGGAGGAACTATCATTTTTTAATTCAGTAGTTGATGTTGTAATGAGTAATAGTTTATGAATCTATTGATAAGCTATATTCTTCAATACTTTAACAATTCTTTTTTTCTAAATGAAGAAACTTGAATCGTTGTGTTAATATATGATTGATGGTAGAGATAAGGAAACTATTTTTCTTGCACTTATCTTATTGCATGCGTATTTTATTTCAATAATTGTATCTCAGTCAATGTGAAATAACAACAACTTAATGTATTATTACTAGACTTGTAATAGGTGTGAATATCATTGTCTGCATGCTAGAGCACGAGGGTTATCCTAGGCTCGACCTTCTTGAGTACTTAAGGCTCCCCTTTATCAGTTGGTTTACACCATCACACCTTACTTTATTAGACTCATCTAATAAAATAAAATACAAAAAGAGAAATGTTTAATATGAAGGACGAACTTTCACAGAAAGATATCCTGTCAATCACTAAGTAAATCCCATCGGTAAATTGGCTAAATTGAAATATCTGGAGAACCATTCCACCCATCAAACGGTGCAGAGTCTAATTGGGCCTCTAAGGAGGGTTTGGTTCCTATTGTTGAGTTAAAGGGATCTCGAACCCCTCAATAGGTTTCCTATCTTCAAGGATTGCATTGGTAATCTACATTCTCTTCCTTTATGGCAATAGTTTTTTCATTTTTGGAATTCAATATTGAAGTTTTGCAAAGGAGAAAATGATTTATAGTCTCTCTTCTCTGTATTGTACTTATTTTTCTTATATATTTGGAAATTTCTATGATTTTATTGTCCATAATCTTTGGAGTGTACTTACTTATGTCCAAATTATTGCAAGAGTAACAATATCCAATAAATAGTTATTTATTATGGGGACTCCTTCTGGTGATTGTATTCTTCTTGTCATATTTTACTTTAGTAGGGAGTGTTGATTTTTATTTATGTGGAACAGTTTTCAAGGGTATTATCTTTGCTTTGTAGAGAATCTATGTAACTCATTGGTCTTTTGACTGATCCTTGTGATGTAGAGGTTGAGTCTTGGGTGTATCCCAAACCAGTCTTGTTCTTTGGTGACCTCTAACTACTGATAATTTCATCCAAGATTTTTGAACTATTTTCAAATTTTGATCTCTTCTTTTCTTTTTCAAATTCACCTTTTAGCAACTCAATCTCAACTTCTGGCTTCTCACATACTTGTTATATATCATTGAGTTTTTTAAAAATGACTTCTTCAATTCTTTTACCTTCCAGGATCTGTGAATTCAAATAACTAATGATCTGTTCTGATTCTTTGACGGTTCATGATGCATCTATTTCTCTTGATTGATGTGATTCTTCAAATTCTTGAAGTTGTTCCCTAAGTATCTTGTTCTTCTTTTTATATTTTCTTATTTCCTCCAGAGCACTAATCGGTTCTTCTTCTAGAACTACTTCACCTTCACTTTCAAAGTTTTCTTCATTATCTATATTATTATTTTGAGTGTTCATTCCTATAATAGAAGCTCTGAATCTTCATCTTCACTTATGTCTAAAGAGATTATGTCTTCTTTGGAGTAGAAGTTTATCTTTTTATTATACAATTTCTTCTTGTATTGGTCTTTCTGGTTGTGGTATTCTTCATCATCACTATCCTCCTTCTTGGGATAGGGACATTTGTTAGCAAAGTGTCTAATTCTTCCACAGTTGAAACATTTGAAGGGTAACTTTCCTTTGTATTTTCCAAATTCTTTATGTAGTTTCTTTATAAAGTTGTCCTCTTCTACGTCTAATATGTCTGACCTCTATTCATTAGACATATTTTCCTATTTATTCTTTTCTTTAGATGCCTTAAAGGTTGTTTCTTATTTTTATTGTTTTTCGTTCCTGTTCTCATCTCATATGCTATAAGAATTCCATGGAGCTGACCTACTGTGAGTTTTTCAAGTTCTGGTCTATCTTCAATTGTAGAAATCTTGGCATCATATCTCATAGGTAATGACCTTAAGATATTTTGTACAATAGGTTTATATATAAGTTCTTCTCCTATTGTTTTGATTGAGTTAACTATTTCATTTACCCTATGAAAGTATTCAACAATGTTCTCTTCTTCTTTCATCTTCAAATTTTCAAACTGATCTCTGTAGGTTTGTAGTTTGGCTTCCTTGACTTTGCTATCTCCTTTATATAAAACCTCCAATTTGTCCCAGATATCCTTAGCTGACTTAAAATGCACTACCTTCACAAATATAGGATTTGTTAATCCTCCTAGAATGGCATTGACTTCTCTTGAGTTTTCATTGCAAAAAAAAAAAACCTACAGTATTTGTGGGTGGAGTAGTTAGTGCAGTGTAACCATCTACAACAAATTTCCAAACATCAAAACCAAGAGCCAATAGGTATATTTTCATTGTTGTTTTCCAGAGAGCATAACCACCTTCGTTAAATAATGGTGCTTTGTTGGAAGGCATTCCCTCTTGTTCATCCATTTCTTTCAAGATCTACCTTCCAATTATCAGACTGTGTTGAAGGTACTCTCTCCGATACCAATTGTTGGAAATAATGAGAGGGGTGGACTGAATAAGTATTAACTTTTTAAACAATTAGTATTTTTTTATTCTAATTATCATCACTGTTGATCAACAATGGACTTTGTATTTAAAAAACCAATTATATAAGTATACTTCAACAAGCATTACAAAGATTATAAATAATAATCTTGTGTTTTCTGAAGGACACCAATCCTCTTTAGAGAACCAACTCTTAGAGACACAAATCCCCTTCTTAAGGGAACCAACCCTAGGAAGCACCAAGTCCCTTGTTTTAGGGCACCAACCCTAGGAAGCACCAAATCCCTTGTTTTAGGGCACCAACCCTAGGAAGCAACAAATCCCTTGTTTTCACACTTTTACTTAGTAAAGGATATTAATCCTTCTATGTTCCTCCCTTACACCCTCACTGCATAAGTATCTTCAACTTTCCTTCTTGGACTCTACTGCTTCTTTTGATCTTTTGATCTAGACTGCAGAGACCCCTTTATTTCACCATACCTTTCTGTTTATATAGTATTCCAAAAGGTATAACATTTGAACCATTGTGTATTTTAATAATAAACCATCACACCCTTTCATTTATTAACAACTATGTTTTTTAATAACAAATATCTTCTTTTACTCTTATCCTTTAAGTTTATTGGGTGAACTTGATTCTTCTTTCAATCTCTTTTAATTAAGAATCGTATTCTTAATTCACACAGGTTTCCAGGTCAACCCACAATTAAGGTAGCCTATAATTTGAGTCATTGTACATCAAATCTGTAATGATGTGTCTAAGGACCTATGTGTAAGTTTTAAACCTGTGAAGTAAAGCAATGCATATAGGTTCTTAAGCAATACATAAATTAATCAATGGCTCATACACAGAGTACACAGAGATTTTTACCGGAAACCCTCAACCAGGAAAACCTTTCTTATTTTCATTATATCGAATTTCACCATTCACCATACAATATATACAATGTTTTTAGGTATTCCGTAGATACCAAAACCCTAATCCCTTAATCTGGGATTAATTTACAAATCAGCTAAAAATAGCAAAATCCGCTAAAAATAGCAAAAACAACCCAAAAAAATATTTCGGGGCGCTGCCCTAGGCTATCGCCTGGTGCCGAACGATGTGCATAACCAGGGGGGGGGGCATACCTGGGACCCCCCTAGGAAAGCACCCGACGCACACGACATAGCTCTAGGTGAAGGGATCGTCAGACGCAGTTGTCTATCTGACGCACCCACACACACACACATGCAAAGAATATAACACATACCCAACATCCTCCCACTTGTTGTTCTTGTTGTTTTCTTTGCATCCAAGGGTCCAGGGGATTATATAGTCAACAATCCAGGGCAACAATGCCCATTATTACTCTACACCAAGAGAACTTTTCTGTGCTCACAGACTTTGTCAATGAATCTGCAACATTCTTCAAAGTGTCAGCCTTTTCCAGCAACACCTTCTTTTCCTCAACCATGTCTCTCACAAAGTGATACTGAACATCAATATGCTTTTTCTTCGAATGATAAGCTGGGTTCTTTGCGAGGAATATTGCACTCTGACTATCACAGTCTAATCTCACTGCTTGTTGTACCAACCCAATACCTGAACACAATCTTTGTAACCATACTGCTTCCTTGCTTGCATGAGTGGTTGCTATGTATTCAACTTCTCTAGTTGAGAGTGCCACTACAACCTGTCTTTTGCTCATCCAACTGATTGCTCCTCCAAATAGGTTAAACACATACCCACTTGTAGATCTTCTACGATCCAAATCTCCAGCCTAGTCTGCATCAACAAAGCCATGTATGTCCACCACTCTGTCCAATCCCGGTCTTCCTTGGTATCACAATCCATAACTGGTGGTGCCACGAAGATACCTGGAGATCCTCTTTACTACTGTCCAATGCTCCTTCCCTAGTTTTGACATATACCTGCTCAAAACTCCCACTGCATGTGCAATGTCCGGTCTAGTACAAACCATTGCATACATCAAACTGCCAACTGCACTGGCATATGGAACATGGGACATGTACTCTTCTTCTTCCTGTGTCTTAGGACACTGATCTGTAGATAACTTTACACCTATAGGAATAGGAACCTTGACCGGTTTACTTCCATGCATATTAAACCTCTGCAATATCGTTTCAACATATTTTCTTTGATTTAACCAGAGTTTCCTATTTGCATGATCTCTTTTAATCTCCATTCCCAGAATGAGGTTAGCAGCACCGAGATCCTTCATGTCAAATTTGGAGGATAGCTGTGATTTCACCTCCTTGATAACATCCATGTTATTTCCTACCAACAACATGTAATCAACATACAACACTACATAAATGAAGTGATTACCACCTTGCTTGGAATATACACAGTGATCAGCCCTACATCTTACGAATCCCAATCCAAGGATGTATGTGTCAAACTTTTGGTACCACATCCTAGGTGATTGCTTCAGACCGTATAGTGACTTCTTTAGCTTACAGACTAGCTCTTTCTTTCCCTTCACTACAAAGCCTTCTGGCTGCTTCATGTAGAT